>VZTA01010276.1:229-17267 GCA_013398855.1 Mohoua ochrocephala
AATATATATAATTTCTAATTAATAAAAAAGAGGGCGATGCAGTGCCAGCCACGGGGCAGCCGGGCTGCAGCCGGCAGGAGCGGTGGCGGTGCCGCCTCTCCCCGGGGGTAGCGGGGCGCTCCGGCTTAGAGAGGCGCTCGGGGGAATCCCGGGAGCCCCGTGTCCGGCCCCCGCTGGCCCCTTCTCTCGTCCGCGGGCTGGGGGTGAGCCCGGCACCGGGAGTGCTCTCGGTGGCTGGTTCCGGCACCGCTCCCGCCGCGGTTCAGATAATAACACCATACTTTATTTAATTTCCTTCACGAGAGCTGGTGCTGTTGAGAAGCCGCCGCACTTCCACCAGCCTTATTAGGAGCATTTTCTCGTTTGCTCCGGCAGGGAAAAAAAAAAAAAAAAAAGCCGCGTAAAAACAACCAGCTGCCTCCTCTCCTGAAGTCATAAATAAACTCCAGCACGAGTAATAGCATGCGAGGGCTGGTGCCGCTCTCGTTTGCACCCATGTCAGTGATGAATAATTTTATTGCTGTTGTTAAAGTTGTGTGGGAATTGTCAGTCAGAGCAGGCTTGCTTCACTGGTCCTGAGAGCACGGGTGCTGGATTGGTGGGATGAATTGGTGGATTTCTAAGTGTATCACTTACGGGATACACTGCGATGTGCTTTTTTTTCACTTGCTTCGCTTTGATTCCTTCAGTATTGGACATTAAATTAAACTTCTTTTTATAGACCCTCTTTTTTTTAAACCTACTGTGAATAATTTGGAAGAGACTGCTTGGGTTTTTTCAGGCAGCAGGGTTTAATGTCTGTCTCTGTACATATTTTTGTACCCACTCAACTGTAGGTGTAAGTGCATTCAGCTGCTGTAATAATATGAGAGTTTTTGGAGGCAATGGTAAGGCAGCTAAATTAGTTAATAGAAGCAAATACCTTTGGTACTGTGTATGAGTAGTGATAGTGATTTCACCAGGAATCTAGTTATCATACATCAAATGAATTGGAACCACTTCTTTCAGCAGGGTAATGGTGCCGTGTTTCGATGCATGGAGACCACTGCCAGCCACATCACGTGCTAGCGCCATGAAACTTTTATTACTTCCTGTGATTGTGCTTGTCAGTCTTCCATTAACTACTAGTTACAAACACATTATTGTTGCTGTCAGTTGGGTATCAGTCCTGTTTTATGCCCAGAGCCAGCAGCAGGTAGTGCATTGAATTCAGGACAGCAGGCATGCAAGGGAAAATGGATGGCCAGTCATATCAGGTGACCATTACCCCTTTTGCAAAACCCCTGCTCTTTCGTTGCTGTATATTGCAGCAAAAGGGAAATTGTGCGCCTGAGAATGAAACTTCAAAGTATTTTTTACTATTTTAGGATAGATTTCTATAATAAAGTAGCAACACATAGTTGTATGTTGGAGGTAAGTGATATTTGTAGTTGATATTACTGGTTTGCCTGGAGAATAGGGATCTGGATGCTGTGCGTTATCCATGCATAGGCTTAACGTGGAGTCTATGAAAAACCTAGATGAAAAGAAATGCATGTTGACTTGATGATAAGCTAAGACTGTAGAGCTTTCTTGTATTGAGACCTTAGTAATTACGGCTTAAATGTACCGTTCTCATTAAGTGATTGCGTGGTGTAAATACAAATCAGCTTCTTGGATTGTTTTGATAACTGTGAAATAAAAATTATGCAGTGATATAGCACTTAATAGCGGTTAATTTATTGGCAGAAGAAATTATAGTGATTTCTGTGGTGAGCTTCTCTTCTGATTTTCAGGACTGATAATTAAAGTTTCATGGTTTTCATAAACGGAAGCATCTGCACTAGCATCTTTGTTCCGATCAGCAGTGTGCTTTTGAAGGAAGTCTCCCAGTCTTCCCCAGTTGTGTGCTTAGCTTCATGTCTTGGAGTAGTCAGAGCATGGAAAACAGCATTTTTTCGGGTGAT
The DNA here is from genome assembly GCA_013398855.1 of Mohoua ochrocephala. Taxonomy (NCBI): domain Eukaryota; kingdom Metazoa; phylum Chordata; class Aves; order Passeriformes; family Acanthizidae; genus Mohoua; species Mohoua ochrocephala. Next base: position 2,176 of record VZTA01010276.1, read on the forward strand.
GCTGAACTGGGGAATGTGCTCCTGGTGCTTCCCAGAGCTTGGAGGGTATTTGAGCCTCAGGACCAAGCTAGAGTCAGCTAAACTTGGAAGATTCGTGTTGTTTGGACATTCGATCTGCTGTACCAGCCCCTGAGCTCTGCAATGTGCTACATCCAGTGCAACGCAATAATGTAGCCATAAATCAACAGGGATGACACTGCGATTCTCAGGCTTCCTAGTGTGTTTGCAAGCTTATACAAACACAGACTTAATAGCTTAAGATTGCTATGTCAGTGGGTATGATCACATCACCTATAGCACATTTGATCCTGTGTGTGTGTTAAGTGAGAGTGGGATGACTGATAATTATGTCACGGTTCCATTTTGAACTCAGCACTGGTGTTCACTCACCAAAAAACTCCACTAGGCAAAGAGGCGATTTTAATAAGCTGAAACATTGTTTTCAGTGAAAAGTAAGTTAAAAGAAACCAGCCATTTGAAAATGAATAAAAATATATTATTAAAGGAGTAGGTAGAAAAAAACCCCAAAGAAAACAAAAACCAAAAAGCCCAACAAACCAAAATGCAGATTGAGAGTCATACTTGCATTGGATCACAGAAACCAATTTTTTTTTTCCTCCTAATATCTTTTCACTAGTCCAAAGACCTCTTCTCTCTATCTCATATATTTATATGACATTTTTATTAGAACTTGCAGAAGGGTAAATGATAGCTCATTCTTGATGTATGTTGCCTGGCCAAACTGTACCCTTTAATTTTTAGGCATGGGTTAGTTTTACCTGCCCGCTAATCATCTGGCCGCATTACTCTGATTTACAAGCTCTTTTTGGTATCGTGGGGTTTGTTACTGATACTAAGATGTCCAAATGTTCCAGGAATAGTTTTCATATAGTTTCATTAAAAGGGATTGTCGCCTTCCTGACATGGGATTTCTTCCTGTTTGTTGCTAATTTCCCCTCCCCCCCCACCCCTCCCATCTTAGTGGCTTTATGGGGGAACTAAGAAGATGCTTCATATATTTTGGCTAAAACTCCAGAAGAATATTGTACTTACTTTGAGAGATCCATTGGTTACTTGAGATGTAGAGTTTTTTTATGTAACAGAAAGACTCAAAACAGCCTCAGCTGTTGCCCAATCAACCGGCCCCTTAGTGGTTCAAAGCAGGAAGCTTGGAGCATGATCTGGTTTGGATATAGCCATTTTAATCTTAGCATAATATCTTTAATCTTGTTTTGTCTTGAAACATTTACCAGAAAGGATTTCCCTCAAGGGAAAGGACATTTTACCCTGATGAGGAAACTCTGGCTGCCTTTCACCGGGGAATATGAGAAAATGGGGAGGAGCTGGGATTTGGAAGTGGCTGCCATGACTTGAGGGGTACCTTGGGGAATTCATCTGAAGAGAAGATGTGACTCTTGCTTGGGGCCAAAAACTGAGTGTTTTGGCATCCAGAGTAGAGGGGATGTGTGAGTCACTGGACGACACAACTTTTGAGTTGGTTTAAGCTTCTGAATTTATTGCTGATAATGAAGTCACCTCAAATTCAGACATTGGAGAGTATTTTGAGAAAAAGAGGTTTTTTTCCCAGCCTCCAGCGCTGTTTGGGCATTGCATTGCGTGTTTGCTCAGCCTGTGCCCAGCTGACCCCTTGCTGGGGTGATGGGCAGAGTTGCTGGTCACTCTTTAGTGTCCTAGATCCATCAGTCTACATGGAAGGATGGAGAAATCAAAAGAAACAGTTTGCAAGGGAAACTATGACACTAGCGAACCTTCTGCTTTCTGGAGCATAGTAAAAAGAGGCTAATAGACATTTTCCTTCAATATTCCAGTTGCTGTAATGCTGACTGTACCTCATAACAATTAGATATTAGAATAATTCAAGGTGGAGTAGCGAGATTGGTGGTGACGCTGTAAAAGCGTAAGCTGGAACTGTAAATATCTTGTGAGGAGGATCTGAGCACTGACATCCTCCTGTGGGCTTGCTTGTGTTAGGCAAGAATCCACTTTTAAAGACAGTTGCTTGCATTTCTGATTTCAAGACATGTTGCCTCGTGGCTTGAGCCTTCAGCCACTCACAGATTTTAACAACAAACTTACATGCCGCAAGCAGACCACATTTGTTACCATAATTGTAGGAAATCCCACAAGTAATTTGTCTTACTGGACTAGTAAGTGCGCTGCCTTCACCTAGACCATTTGACTGGTTTCTCTCTCTTCCTGATGGGCTTGCCAGTAAGAAACAGCGTAGGAGCAGGCTGGGCCAGTGTGTATCCAGATCAATCATCATGTATTTTTGTACTTAGGTTTGGTGAGGTTAAGGACAGGCTGTGGGTTGGAGAGTAGGTTCCTGCCCACCAAAAAAACTTAAACATCTCTACTCCACAGAAGGTAGCTGCTTATTTTCTCCTATCCCGAATACTCACAAGCAGAGTTAACTTGTTCAGGAAGTTTAATTGCTCTGTAGGTGTTGTTTTCAAATTAGGAAATTGTGAAGAAAACTATCAAATTCACCAAATAAGCAAGCTTCAGAGGAGGCAATTAACAGTAGAGGAATGGTTAAATGTCAGATTTCTGGCATCTGATTCTTGGATTGTATTCATCAAGGACTTATGCTCACCTTATGCGTGTTGGATCGTTTGGAAGGAGGAATATGTTTTCTGATGACTGTTGAGCCCAGTGCTTCATTCTTCACTTGGGTGAAATTCCCAGTGACAGTGGTGACTCATGCTTACACTTCTGCAACATTTGAAAGTACTTTTATTGCTAATCTCTAAAGAGCATATATAAATATAGGAAGTGAGCACTCTTTGTCGCTCAATATGAACACCAAGGCCAAGCTTTGATCGGGATTGATGGCATCTGAAGTGAGTCCAGCTGTTTTTTATCTGCTGTGCAAAGTGGCCATGAGTTGACACCAAAGAATCTAGGGAAGACAGGAAGCAAGGGGCTCGTGTGTGTAACGGGATTTTAAAAAGTTACAGGAAGTAGATTTCCATTCTGATCAGGTTCTGTTTTTTTGCAGCTCTTGAACACTTGGTGTATTCTGGGAGCTCTTCAGTGACAGGTGGATATGAGTATTCTTTCTCTCATGTGCAGGAGAAAGATGGGGGGGGCAAATGCAGGTTGAGTTGGGCAGGACTTGCTAGGTTAGGTGCAGAGCCACACTGATGTGGTTTTATTAGTCTGCTTCCGGATACCGTACAGGAATAGAAGTGGCCTGAAGTATGGAGAAAGTGGCCACCCTGTGAATAGACAGCAGGAGGTAAAGCTTCCCTTTATTCAGTTTCTCTGTCTGTGTCTAGCATAATCTGTCCCTGCAGAGCAATTACAGCTCTTGTAATAGTACTTACAAAGATGCTGTTTAATAAAACTCCCACGTGAGTGGAGCTTCAGGGTTTCTCTTCAGAGGGGCACACAATCATTAGGCTCAGATGTGGTGCTCTGCTTCCCCAGGAAGGTTTATGCTGATTCTGCTTCTCCAGGAGAAGATTGACTCAACCAGCACTAGTCCTTTGCAAAGCTTCAGGATGAGGTTTTGGGCTCAGGTCTGCCTGAACAGCAAGGACATGTGTGGCTAAAATCAGCAACCATTGCCTGTAATGAAGGTTAGCCATGTGAATGAAGTGCAAGATGAGGATTTCAGTCTCTGTTATGTCCTTTTTTGGTTATTTTTGAGCAAGGCTCTTCTCTGGTCCTTTTTAATTTTTTTTCCCCTGTGGAAATACTTCTTTTCATAAAAGAACCTGTGTGTGGAAACACATGCTAGCCTTTAGAGATCGTTCAGGTGTGAAGGTGGTGTGAATACAGAACCACCCTGAAGTAAAAATGTTGAACTCCATGTAGTCAATACTCCCCACACAAGCTGATGGTTTGTATTTCAGTTCTGTTTCCCAGAAGCTTTTGGAAATTTGCAGATGTGTCTTCACACTTCTTTCAGCCTGAAGAGTGAAGTAAATGGAAGATGATTGAGGTCACAGATATATTTAGATAGTTGGTTTTACTTTTATTTATCTTCAGTTGCAAATTGGTTACCTTTTATGTGCAAATGTCTGTGTAGAACTGTGAAGAAGAACATTTACTTGCTTGAGAGATTTGTTTCTGTAGAGTTATATATAGTAAAGTAGTTTTGCTGGCTACAGCTCTTCAAAATTTCATATATATTTAGAATTTTAATCTCAAATGAGAGACACCTAAGGAATACTCTGATTTACATGTCATCATATAAACAGGGATTTTTGAACATCTTCCATTTGTCTACTAAGTACCTCTGTTGTTCACCAAAGTAGTGTTTATGTGCAAGGCGTGTTTGCTGCTCTTGTTCCAATGGAATACCTGTACCTGCGGCAGAAACACAGCTGAACTCTTAGTGACTTGGAAAAGATGTACTCAGAGTTCAAATTCCACACTATTGCTGCTTTTCTATGACATTTGAGAATATAGAAAGACATTTCACTCCACGCAGTGAAATGGCTTTTTCTTGTCTAGGGAATGAAGGAGGTCTGCATGCATTGTATTGCTTACAAAAAGAATCTGACAGCCTTTCTGTAACACGCCTTGGCTGACAAGTCCACATGGTTCACATTAAGTTTCTCTAAAGGGGTGTCAAATCTTAGTGCTCCCTTGGGAGATACCTGGATCTTATCAGGCATGGCTGACTCAAAAAGAAAAGTAAGTAATGTTTTTTCTTTTCTAATGCTTAGTAAGTGTTATTGATAGCCCACATTTAAAAGGATTTTCTGAATATATCCTCTACTAAATCAAAAAATGTTATGAATTGCTGATGGAAAATTGAATATTGCAGCAGTTCTTTAATAGACTGTATGTAGTGTTCAGTTGCTAAGGGCAACCTAATTAAAGTTTGGGTTTTTCAGGCTGTGGTGCCCTCAGGTATGCAGGAGGAGTAAGTGCTGATCTTAACTACCTGCAGGATAGTCTGTTGTTATTTCATACTTGGATGCATTACATTTTTGAAGCAGGTGATTGAAGCTGTGGAAATTATACTGGAGGCTCTTGATATTTCATCATACAATTGAATTGTTTACTTCAAAATGGTATCTCATACTTTTGTGCATTAGTTTATACGAATCTGATTATCGGTCACTTTTGCTGCGCTGCCATGAAGATAGATGAGCCTATGATTTTATAACTACTACTATGCTATGTAATTATAGTAGATTAGAGCCAGTCTTCACTGGTTTTGTTTACTGTAGATTATCAATTTCTTTGAAATCAAGCATCTGGAAGTATGCCTACGGAACCCAAACTTTGGCCTGAGTGTCTTATCTCCTGAAACTTGCAGGGGTTTTCTTTTGATGTTGATAAAGGTATAATATTTGCAAAGTTTTAAATATTTACAAAATCAGTTGCATTGTTTGGGGTGTCAGATTTGATGCAGAGACCTAAATTAAATGGTGTTTAATTTTTTTTCCCTTTTTCCTGTTAGTTTGTTAAAGGTCCTGTTACGCTCATCTGTACGTGACTTGGCATATGGATTCAGTATCCTTGCTGGCTGAAATTCTCATTTGTGTGATTACTGTATTTTTTCCAGTCTGGTCCTATTAATAAATATCCCAAGGCTTGCAAAGCACTTTGTTTAAACACAAGCTGTGGAAAAGAATCTGAAGATCATTGTTTGATTAAGATTGCTTAAAAACTTGGAAATGTATTTCTGCTTTCCAGGTGGGGGTTTTGAATGAGCACAGTATGTAGAGCTATCTGTATGAAAACCAAACCAAACCCATAAACAAATTGTGCTGGAAGAAAACCTTAGGTACTTGCAGCCCGGTCCTGTTCTTGCTGAAATATGTCCCAGCTCTTGAAACAGATGTGGAGTCCAGTTTTGTGCAGAGGCCACACCCTCCGTTTCCCTTGGCAAACTGTCTCGCATTCCAGCGACCCTCTGGACAAAACATCCTTTAATTGGGACTGTGGCCTTAGATGTTTATTTTTTTCTTCTGCGGTAAATTTTTCTTGTCCCGTATCACTGCAGGCTGTCATTAATACTTGCATACTGTTATTATATATCTTTTAAATGTCAGCTTTTGTAGCTGCACGTATTGAATGTTGGAAATATTCCCCATTTCTTTTAAGTTATCTTATTTTATTAAGTTATCTTAGATAAAAGTGAGTGATTTATTTTACTGCGGGGTATGGCACTGAGGAGCTTGTGATGGAATGTCAGAGGGGTTTTCTTGTTTGCAAGCAGAGATCTCTATTGAGAGTAATTGAGGAACCCCCTGATTAGCTGGTTGCTCCCTCTCCCAGATGCCTGTTTCTGTGGTCTCCCTTGTGAGTGCTTTCGTGGTCGAGTTCACAGCCTGTTCTGGCCTCTGAGCACAGCTGGATAAATGGTAGGAACAGGTGGCAGGAGAGAAAGTACATGGCTTGGCTTTTAACTGGAGGGTGTGTGTCTTTCAGCAAACTCTTTCAGAGTTGTAGCTGCTGAGTTACTTCTTGTGGTGTCTGCAGTGTCTTGCAAAAGCAGAGGAAGCAGCAATGACCAGGGAGTTTTGTTTCAGCCCGTGAGAAGCACATGTGGGCCTCAGGGGCTGCCCCTGCAGTGAGGGATGCCACGTGTTCAGGCCTCGAGATCAGGTACGTATCTCAGTGATGGGTTTTCACTGGAGACATGCACATGCATAGCTCTCAGCATCATTTGGGGGACAGGCAGCACGTTCTAACACCTCTGTCCACGTCAGGAGTAGGGGAGATGCTGACACATGTCCCTGTAACCTCAAAAGCTGAATTGCCTGGGATGACTGTTGGAAGAACACGGAAGATGACTGCCAGCTGTGGTACAGAACTGTGAGCAGCTGAAAATTGCATCCCTTGCTTCCAGCTGTACATGATGGACAGAAGCTTAAGTTTTCCAGGAGTAAAAACTACAATGTCACACAAGTGCATGAGTCAATCCTGCTCTCAGCATGACCTGGCAGTTTTGGATTTAAAGCCACTGGGCTTTCCAGAGGCTGTTCACAGTCCTTCTTCAGCCGAAAGTGAACTCCTGCTCCACTGTGATTCAGGGCACACAGTTTTACCTTTTGGGCAAGGATCTTGCTGGTGCATCATTCTGGGCTGCTGTGTTTTCTTGTGGCTGAGTGAGGCTGCAGTTGGCCTCTGTGGCTGGTAGAGTGAAGTTGCTAGTGATGAGCTTTGTTTTCAGAGTTATTGAGGACTGTCAATATGAATTTCTCTATAAATATTTGTGGATTTTTTTATTTTTGCATGTCTTACCCTGAAATGTATTCATGAGGTCTGATTTAGATTGATGTAAATCTGAAATAAGGCCACAGGAGAAAGGATTAATTAAATGCAAATTTGTGAGTTTTGTTGCCCCTTACCTGTTTTCTTCCAGAATGCATCTGCATTTAAGTCAGGATTTTCCATGCATGAATGCACAGCCCATGTGAAGCAATGTCGAATTCTATATTTTAGGAATTTAAGATGATAAAAACATTGCAAGAGGGCAGAATTAACCTCTGTCAGAATTACAGAGGAGAAAAAGGGTAAAAAGAGCAAACTGTGCAATCCTCTGTACTTTGTACATTACTCTGTCAAATGTTTTTGTTACTTTATTGTAACAAGGAGAGTTGCTTACATTTATTTACTGAAGAGATGCTCTTGTTCTTTTTTGAATGATGATGAGCTGATGCTTTCCATTCTGGCTAACTTTTTTTATTTTGGGAGACATTCTCCCTGCTGTGAGTTCTCTAATGAACAATAGTTGTCCCCACTACAGGTGATTCATGGCTTTGGAAGAGGTCTTTGCAAATCTTTATTTTCTGATAGCACTGTAGTCTTGAAAGCATTCCTTGATATGAGGAATTTGTGAGTCTCCAGTTATTGATTCTTTCTGCACAGTTTTGGATAGCTTGTTGTCAATGATGCTGAATCATGTATTTTACTTCCAGAGAGTATACATAATGGCTGGAGAGTATTTAAATCTTTCAGTACTAGAACAGCATTTCTGGCCGTGAGTTGCCAGAGCGCCTACTAGTCTCCAAATTAGGCTGAATTCGAGTCAAGACTGTGGCCCTTGCTGCAGTGGTATGACTTTAATTTTTCCAATACTGTGTGCCACACCGATTTGTATCATTTTTCATTTCTGCATTTCCATCATCCATTTAAAGTCATCTCATTCTATGTTTGCGTTGATGCAGGCTTTCTCAAACCCAGGTAAGCAAGAACTATTGTTGTGCCCTTAAATATGTCATTGGGGCCTTTAGTCATCTTTTATGAAGTGATGGGAAAAAATGACTTGGCTGATTGTCAAATGTATTGTCTTTCAGCAGCTCTGAGGTCTGTACAGCTGAATTTGAAGATGCCTTTACTAGGAGTCAGCCCTCTTCATTTGGCCAGCTGAGGCCTCGGGCTGTGGCTTTTTTCCTTTCTCATCTGGTGTTGCCAGATAATACCCAGTAATTGTTGCTGTGCAGCAAAACTGCTTTATGCTATTGCAACTCCTTTCTCTCAGCAAGACTGAAAAAGGTGAAGGCGACAGTGTTTCTGTCCCTACCTTAAATAAAGAGTAACTAAAATGCACACAGAGAGAAAACATGATGAGTTGCAAGCTGCTGGTTTTTTTTTTTTTCCCTCTCTCTTGAGCATAACCCCAAAGTATTTGACGAGGAATATTATTGCCAGGAAGTCCTTACAATTATTATCTATGCCTGCAAATAGAGTGCCTGTTACTTTAGCTGGCATGTAATATTAAGCAGAGTTTACTTATATCTTACTAAATTTTGTACCAGTTGTTTAAATCACTTGCCCTTTATGTAGAATTCATGCCTGAAATTCCAACTGAAGAAGTATCATTGAATTCCTTTCCTTTACTAACATGTTTCTGATGATTCTTTTTTATTTATTGCTTATTTTAAAGTTCTCTTAAATTCTGTTTCTTGCAAGAAAGTGAGAAAACGAACCATCATGAAATACAGATGCTCTGTAGATCATGCACAACAATTTTTGATAAAAATGCTGTGCAGAGCACATTTATCAGCCTAACTCATTATGTATGATTTCTTGTGGAATATTTACACTTTTTAATCAGCTTTCTACATGTTTTGGTGTTAAGAGAAATGCAATACATTGGCTATTAATAACTATTTACTTAAATGTGTGAGGCATTGCAGATTAGAGTGTCCCTTTCACTAAAGTCACAGGAAATAGCAAGGTTTCTCACTTCTCCCAAGTTGTGTGTGTAATTTGCTAGCACACATTCTCCCAAGATAGGGTTGTTAGAGCTCAGATCTTCATGCTGTTGTCATTTGTTAATTATATTTCCTTTAATTTTGCTGGTGTCATTTTGCAAGGTGGAGCTTTGGTTTGAACCCTTCAAATTCAAATGAAGACCTTCCGATGCAAAGACACAGAAGATGGATGTTAAAATGTTTCTGTCTTCGTTTTTCCCCTTGTCTTGTGTAGATTGTCATTGCATCGTGTGTGTTGGTCTTGTGTGTTTGAGACACTTGTAGGTTTGATCTCTTATCTAACACTGTTCCTATCCTAAGGGTGCAAAGACCAGGCTAAGTCGAGGTTTCATTTTACATGGATGAATATTTTCTTTACAGTATATATTATTGAAGTTTTCTGAAATGCTGCAGCTCTGCTCCCAAGGTCTGGTGTAAAACAAACTTCAAAACCGAAAGCAGATTTCAGTCATTGCTTCTGAAAATCCCAGCAGTCTCATGGCTGCTTGACAAGGGGTGAGGATGGTTTCAGAGTTTATGAAGTCAAATTTATAAACTGACAAGATCAGAGTTTGTACATAGCTTGTTCTGTAAAGTGCTTAATGCATTTTGGTGCATTTAGAAGTAATAATGTGTAATGGAGTGTGTATGTATGTCCTTGGTTTTCACAAATAACCTTGTTGTGTTCTTGGTGATTCATCTCGCTGTTTTCTCTCATGAAGCTTTTTTTTCCCACTAATGGTAATACTACTCAGTTTTCTGTTAACTCAGTAGAATTTCTTTTTATCTATTGAGGATGCAAAAGCAAGGGGGAAAAGGGGAGGTCACATTTGTTCTGGGATAAGTTTCTGCAGTTAATGGAGTTACCATGAGGAATTAATGTCTTGCTGTTTTGCCTAAACTGGCCTCCAGCTATCTTTGTGGATCCCTTTTAAAGCAAGCTTGAATGCAGCTTTAACAGGGCGATCGGAGCACGGCAACAATAAATACTCTGACTCATCACAGTGCGTATTTAGGTATTTAGACAGAGATTTAACTCTAAGTGCAGTTTCTCAATCTGGCTCCAAATAAGCAGATAAAGAAACAGAAGTTTTGATTCCATTCATCAGGCAAATGAGGTTGCTTTTACATGAGCTTTCTTCTAATCTCCTCAAGGTTTGCCTGCTTGAAGCAGAAGTGGGTAAATGGATGGCTCTGTATTCCCTGTCACCCATTATAATTATGTCTCATGTCACAGATTCCTTGCATTTGGGAGTCCTTTCTGTCCATGTTGTGCCACACGCAGTTCAGATGATCCCGGCCTTATGAGTGGTGCTTTCAGCCTCAGTGATGGTTATAAATAAGCAAATATAGTGAAGATTGAAGGTCAGGACTGTCCCGACCTGCTCAGAGCTACAGGAGTGTTCACATTTGTTTCAAACAAGAGAAGTAATGTGGTGTTTGGGTGGGCATTGTAGATACAGTCCTACTGATGGTGTAGCTGGATATCTTCCTGAGCTCTGTTCCTGCTGGCAGCAGGCAGTTGCTGCAAGACCACTGCCCCTTCAGACAGCGTACACCAGTGCTGGGTGCGTGCTCTGTCTGAGTAACACTTTAGAAGAATTCCTTGTATAGAAACTGTGTTGACACTCAAAAAAGGGCTGAAAAAATACTCCTGTCCTCCAGTGTTCAGTGAATCCCGAGCCTCGTCAACTACTTACCAATGTCTTGGTTTTCATTAGTCCTGGGGGTTGATAGCTCCCCCAGACTTCAGCTGCAGCTTTTGTTTGCTCACTGAAGAGCAGCACTTGAGACCGAGTTACACGTTCATATAAACAGCCCTGCTGACATACCCATGTAAGTGAAGGCCAAACCATCATGTTAGCAAGGAGAAATGCTCCAAAGATGTTTCTTTGGGGGAAAAAAAAGATCCTTGTAATCAGAAGCTTGTCTGCTTTCTTTCTCTTTCGTAGGTACATTACAATGTATTAGTTGCATATGTTTTTGTACACCGTTCTTGTATTTCTTCTCTGCTGGAAGTATTCACTTCAGATGATCCACAAGATTACCCAATCACCACATCACAGCTGGTCTCTAATGAAGCCATTGGCATTGATGGCCACCACACTGGAGGAGTGAGCAAGTCTTGCTGCTTGGCCTCCTGAGGTTGTAGCAAAGCTTGTCCGCACTTACTAGAAGATGCTTAAGCTACCTTGCCAAAACAAAGTTCAGTTATCCACTTAAAAACATTTTCTTTATGAGTACAGTAATTTCTCGTATCTTGTAAAACAGAGCAGCGTTCCATGTTCTGATGAAAGCTTAGAGTTGCTGTTCTAAGGCCTAATTGTGAGTATGGACTGTTGTGGTATTTTCAGTGTTGGTATTATTGAAACCTCACCTGTGAGTTTTGCACAATTACTTCTCAGAAATTCTTTTCCTTAAAAATCCTCTCTTTCCAGCGTTAACTTTCATCAAATAAAAAGAAGGAAGAAAAAAAGTTGAGATTCTGACAGCAGGGGAAATAATTGCGTTAGTTATGCAAACGAACAGTATACCAACTTGGAGAAAGATATAAGGGCCCAGATACATGTATTGGTAAAGCAGAGGTGAACTTGCAGTAATTATATTGATGCACTTTAACCTGTAGCTGTGCTTGCAGGAGGGTGCCTCTTCTACAGCACGTAGGCTGGATCAGAGGCATAAAAATAATTCATCCAGAAGTTTCTCAGGTCATGTATTAGTTTTGATAGCCTGCTTCCTGGTGCCTTCTTTTGATGCTCATGTGCTTTTTCTCTGCTTTGGGATCAAAACTGTGTCTGCCGTTTGGCCTTATTCTGGGGGAGTGTGTGATGATCCTGCCTGTTAGTCACGGATTTCTTATATTTGTGTCAGGAGTGTTTGGTAGTTTCTTGGCTCACTTACACTTTTCGTAGGTTTATATGTATGTAATCTTAAATATATTTAAATTACTTTCTAAATGACATTTGAAACATGTGCTTCTAGTCTTAGTAAATCTCTTTGGGTTTGAGCATCAAGGAAAATGGGGGAAAAAACCACAGAGAAAGAGTAGCTTTTCTGGAGCTTCCTTAAACATGTGCATGCCCTCCCTCCCCCCTCCCCCTTCCCCATTGCTCTGGTACACATCTTCCTCCCATTTGTAGTAGGTTTAGATTGTTTTTAGATTGTCCACTTTACTCTGTTTCCTGGAGACTCATACGATTTAGCACTGCAGAGGGACTGGAGGAAATGATCTCTAGACTGACTCTATTAATTATTGTTCTCCCGAGAATCTGCTTCTTCTTCAAAGAGAATGGCAGTAGCAAGGAGATAAAAAGCACTCTGGAAGCATGCTCATGCAATTATTACTTACATGTCTGGCAAATTAAGGGACTGATCCTTTTTCTGAAAGTTTCAAAGAAGCATATTCGTTCTGTTTTAATGTTACTTTTTCTAAGAAAATCAGTCTTTGAGTCTGAAACTCTTCATAATTGCGTGAAACTGGAAAGTGGTTTCTTGGGAAGGAAAATACTTGAAAAGTTAGCAAAATTTGCCTTGGCCAATATCTCGGAATGTAAGACATGGGCGACCTCCTGGGCTGTGGATCCCTGCCCCTTACTGTTGCACACAGCTATGTGTAATCTCTTAGATAAACACAGCAGGGTCTGTGTCTCAGAAGTTGGATGTTTTTTTTCAGTTCACTCCTTCAGCTGAAGGGCTCTTCCAGAGCCCTGTAACCAACTTTTCATATTGGCTTAAATTTATTCTTGGGGCAACATGAGCATATGAGCTTTTAGTTGAGAGTGCACTTTTGCCGGCCTGTTGTTTATCCGGATTTTCCTCCCTTCATTTTGTTTTGCCTGTGGAAGGGATGCTGGCTCTGCTGTGAGGGACACCCTTATTCTGTGTCTCTCCCTAGAAACTGTCCTCTGCATTCGTTGCTTTCTTCAGGGATGAACTTCACACACAGCGGGGAAAAAATGTGAGAGCAGAGTGACAGGAGCTCATTTCATGGCCTGAAGTCAAAGGGAAAATGTCCTCTGTCATGATCCCTTCCTCACCCCAACTATAAATGGAGCCCAAGCTTAGCAGCTGACATCAACATTGCAGTGTTCTTCATTTAGATGAATACCGCCCTTGGCAACCTTTTCAGCTCATGGCTTTACTTTTTTTTTTATTTCCCATCTTTGACATAGTTGCCTTAATCAACTTTATTCTGCAGTTCCTTGGTAAGGAAGAAGCATCCTCTCAGAGACTGAGATCTGCCGCCTCTGCAGGTGGAGGAGAAGAGAGAAGATGAGACATACCTCATCTTTCTCATTCTGCTGGAGTTTCTCTTGAAGTGTGTTGGGTTAATGGTGCTTGGTTTTTGGGACAGAAGAGGGAGAGGTGGCATTGGGAGAGAGCAAACTGAAGATAATGGGGGATGAAAAGGAGGGGAAATTGCAAAGTACTGACGAGAGAGAGAGAGAAAGGCGTGGATGAGGTGACCCTGCTGCTGTGGTGTCTGGCAGCCAGACACAGGCCAAGCAATGATCCCTTGCAGCTGCTGTAGCCTCCTGCCAGTATCTGTGGCATGGCCCAGGGGTGTAAAAACTCCTGGCCCTTGGAGTAGCAACTGGGGAAGGAGGTCCTAGGTGTGTTCCTGCCACGTTAAACCACAGTAGGTGAAGCAGATGCTCATTACAGTGGGCAAACCCACTGCTCAGACGGACAGATTCCTTGTGTTTGCACCACTGCTCCCGTGACAGTAACTCATTTTTGTATGGATAGCTTAATTTGGAGGAAACCTCCAACTTCTGCATTTCACTATCAGTGGTTATGGATACATTGTCAATGGGAAAAGCACACGTCTCTCTGGAGCTTATACAGGTATTTGACAAAGATGACCTCACCAACTTAAAAGAAAGAATATGAACTTTTTCAGTCCTCTTCCTAACTAATTCCTAACTAATTCACTTCAGTGGTGCTATTCTTTCTGTCCTGCCAAACTTTTGAAAACAGAAAATGTAAGACTAAAAAGTCAGAACAGTACATACTCTTTAAAGAGAATCTATTGCAAACCTATTTATTATAATATTTAAATATATATATATTTTAAATTCACGTTGGCCTCTCTCACGTGGCTACACGTAAGATTTAAGATCATTATCTTTGTGCTAAGCAGTGGCCCTTTCTGCAGGGTTACCAGGGATACACTGCATTTTCTGAGGGAAATGTAATCCATACTTGTAAAATTTTATGGATGACATTTCATTAAGTAAAGGTGTTTTTTTGCTTGTTGTGGATCTGAATGGGGTAAAGGATGAACAGATCTATGTATGCCTCATTGTTTAAAGTGTAAGTGTGCCAGCTCTCTCCTACATAATTTTCCCCCAGGGCTGTAAAGTTTTAGTAGCACTTAGAAAAATGTTAAAAGGAAATATATGCCAGTATGATTTTAAGGACAGCATAAGGCATTTGGAACTGGTGACTCATGCAATGTGTTAATAAATACAACTGCACTCAAGTACTTAAAGCTGCCTTTGTTACACTACAAAGGTGAGAGGTGCTTCTGAAATGCCAAATTAAGAATAAATTGTCTTCAAACTTGTCAGTCTGTAAACATATGTCTGGTAATGATAAAAATCTTCTGTTAGGTCAGACTGGCTAATTCTCTCACATTTTCTGATAGACGGGATCCACAGACTTAAGGAGTTTTAAAAACTGTGGCAAAGTTTATGAATTTTTAATTTTTTCTGTCATTCGGAGTACTTTAAAAATGGATTCTGAGTGAATTTTTTATGAAATATGCAACACTATTAGTTGTGCTTCCCAGCCTGTTCACACACAGTGCCAGAATGGCCTGGGAGTGGTGGGAAGGTTATCCCAGTTGCTGGTTGCCTGGAAGGCCTCCTGGTTGATGGGGGGGGGGGGGGGGGGAGCACG
>VZTA01010276.1:17282-64066 GCA_013398855.1 Mohoua ochrocephala
GGGGGGGGACGAATGCACGGGTCTCTGCTGCTTCTCCTGCTTTACCTTATCTGGGCAGGTTTGAGGTGTGGTGAGATGGCATTAGGGGCCTGCTGTAGATGCCAAGTTCAGCTTTTGTGTAGAAGTCAATGTTGCTAGAGAAGGAAATACTACTGGGAGATCCATATCTATGGGAAACTTTTATTCCTTGGAGAAGATGCTATTAATAATGATAGGAAGGATATTTCTGGATGTAGTAGTCAACATATTTCTTCTCCTAATAGTTACTGAATGAAAAGATCACTCCGTTTCAGGCTTGGCTTTGGTATGTAGGAATGACCTTGTGGAAGAGCTGACTATGAAAACAGTACTGGAACAAATGCTGACAACTTAACCGATTTCAAATGGAATTTGAACAAAATGCAGGGAATAAAGGCAAGGGGATTAATCAACTAAACTGAAGAGATCAGGGGACAGGTTTGGGTTTTTTTTATTTTTTCTCCAGAAACCAAAGTCCCCAAGCTGTCAAAACTGCACATAAAGCCTTCTATTGGAAATACAAATGTACGACGAACTGCCTCAGAATAAAGGGTAAGCAGAGATCCTGCAAACAAAGAAGGCTAAAGGCTTCTGTGCAAGTTGTAAAAAGTTAAGCTGAGTTCTTTGCAGAGGAAGCTGATGCAAATAAAAGATTTCCTTCAGACACAGAATCAGGGACTGAAATGAAGCCATGATGCATTGAATAAGTAGTATACCTTAAAAATAACATAGAGATTATCTCAAAATGAGATATTTTCTACCTCCACTCTCAGTAGAGTGATAATGTTGGAGGTGCTGTATTAAAACCAAGGTTATTTGTGTAAATGAGGGCCTGAAAAATAGAATCTCTGTTTTAAGAATAAAACCGAAGTGTCTGATCTTCCCGGATGCTGGGAACCATATGCTATCCGTCCCTAAATGACTGTAGTAATGGCACAAGGTCCTCTCCCTAGCTATAGCCATTGTTCTTGTAGAATATATTACTCTCTCTGCAAGGTTAATGTTGACTGTGTCATTAGACATCAGCTCAAAATATTGTAGGGTTGACACATAAACCTTAGAATCTGATCTCAAATATTTTTGATAGCTCAGTCCTTCCAGAGCTGTTCACATATGACTGGAGAATAACAAATATATTTTATTCCTGTTAAAAAGAAGCAAAAATATGACTTGGGCACCTATAGATTGATTATTCTGACATTTAGAAAGAATTTAGAACAAGGAATTAATCATTAAAAGCAAGGAATAATGATGAATGAGAGAGGAAAATGAAGCATAACTTCACCATAGCCAGATTGTGTCAGAATAATTTGATGGTTCTCTTTGATAGTTGTTGCATTTTTGAAAGGTGTGAGATTCTTTTTTTCCTTCTCTAACCACGAGTCTTGTATTTGGTGTTAGATTTCTGGTAGAGAAAGAAAAGTGTTTATAGCATTGCAAAGAGCACTGATACAGTTTCACTGGGAATAGGAGTACATTTCCAGTGCCTTGTGTTCAAGAAAGATGAATTAATGTGTGGAGAAATTGTATGAAAGCAATTAAGAAAATAGAGGTACTCTCATCTTGAGGACTGAAGGAGAATAATGTTGTTTAGCATAGTGAAAGGGAAGATGAGAAGAGTGTCATTATTGTCAATGGTATATCAAGGGAATAAACAGAAAAGAGAATTCTTTCTATTAAAGAACAGCTATGAATCATAAACTAGGCATAAATAAACTCAGGTTAGCAATTAGGAGCTTATTCCATAGAAGCAGCCTCTCAGTCAGCTGATGCTCACCTTTCTCTTGTCACATTCTCTCATAAAAAAAGTTGACTGAAATAAGAAATACCTCTTATGCCCAGGACTTGTGGGGTCCACAGGAAATACTGGTTTTCACAGAAAAAGTATTTTATATTAAAAAGATTTGCATGGAGGAATTCATGGTGGTTTTTGTGTGTAAGGACTATAAGTGTTGTATGTATCTGTTCAAAGGCTCACATTTCCACACAGAATAAATGAAAAGTAGAGCTTTGAGTATCCATGGAGACAAAACGTGCTGGAGGACATAAAACCTGAAAAAGTTAGGAGATATTTTCATCTCTAGAGTTTTTTATTATGGAATGTATTTATGATGGGGACAGATCCTATGTACCAATTGGCCGTCTGGGCTTTAAAGTGCATTAATATCACAAAGGCAGGAAATGCAGAACTGAAGCCAGCAAAGATCAGTAATCAAGTGCATTGGGAAAACGAAGACTGAGCTTTAGTTTCACTGGGGCAGAAAAAGAGCTTGTAGTTTCAGTGATTTAATCCAATTCCATTTTCCCCCACTTTCCTTTTTTTTTTCCTTTGCCATTTGTAGTGTAAATTTAAATTATTCTTATTTTTTATAATTTATTCTAAGGTTTCTGCCAAGCAGCAGCAATGACACTCGGCCATTCTTTCCCCAGCGGTGAGGAGTGAGATGGTGGGTTTGTCCCCATGTGTCTGGGGACAGGGCACAGTTTGATTCTTGTAAAGAGATGGAGAAGAGCCCTGGGAAGCGCTAGCAATCCAGTCCAGCAAATATGTGAGGGTTGTTTTTTTTTTTTTTTTTTTTTTCAAGACAGAAGCTATGCAGCCTTAAAAGGACTTGTTTAAATTTTTGTGTGTGTGCTGAGTATGTCAAGTTTGTAAGGAGCCAGCGATTCTTGTATCCTTTTAAAGTGAAAATTATAGAATGCTTCACATTCTGTTTGTCACCAAAATGCAGATTTCTATCTCTCACTACGAGGAGAATCATAAAACTGATTTTAGTGAGAAACGGAGTGAGGACTGTTTTGATAATTTGCTATTTAAAAATGGGTCAGGAGGCCAGGATTTGCTGGCTTCCAACAACCTTGACCTAGTGCGGTCAGAAGGAACCCCCTTTCCTCCCCTCCCCCTCCCCCTGCAAATCTAAACAAGTCCTTTTAAGGCTATATGGGAAGGATGGCTGATAGCTATGGATATAGGTGCTATGTAAATCATTAAATAATAGGAGAAGTACTGGAATCAAATGGAAGCCAGAAACAGCAGCAGAAATGCAAAGCTCCATAAAAGTTAGCTAGAAGTTTGATGCGCATCTTGGCTTCTTTACCTTCAAATTGTTTCAAGTGGTTGGGGAACGTGTGGTTTGTGCCTGTTGTACAAACCTAGCTGAGCTGGGGTATCAGAGAAGCATCTGAAGAGTGTTTTACAAGCACTCAGTAATTGGCTTCCATGAATTACTAAAGACTGCAGCGAAGGGGGCTTTTTGGATTTCAGCATATATGGTTTGCTAATGGGAACTGAGTGGTGGAATACCCATTTGCCTATCATTTTTTCAGTGTGCTTCCTTAGGTTACGGTTATTATGTAGAAGGTAAATCCTGTGAGCCTTTGTTCAAAGTGAGAAATGGGATTGCTGCTTTGGGACAGCTTAGTTCTTTCCTGTGTGCCTTACATCTCTGGCTTTTCCCACATGGAGCTGTTGTGATTAAGTGGCACACTCCACCTAACTTTCCTCCCACCAGGCACTGTGCTTCACTACACTTACATTCACTACATTTAACATTTAATGCCCTCTCCAGTGTGTGGTTTTATTATGAAATGCATATTGGGTTGATGGTCAGGAGGTGCTTGGCTTTGCAAGCTGCTATAGCAATCTTTTCTTTTTCCTACTCTAAACTGTATTAATTTGGGTATTAGAATGAGTTTAATGCCGTATCACTTAGATTAGCAAAACGTTAAAATAATTCCTGTAAATCAAATCCCTTAATGCATCTTCTGATCTGTGAAACCTCTCTGGAATGGCCTTGGCTTAGCCAAGCTGCTCTCTGGTATGGGCAACAGGCTGTGAGTGTGATCTGGCTAGGAATAAACATAGTGCAGTAAAGTCTATCCTGAAAAAAAATTTTGGCATTGCTTCTATTATATGTAGAACTTTTAAAACATATTTGATTTCTGTGTGGCTTGTGGAATGCCTCTGTCTGCAAGACTCTGATCCTAATCCCTTTAACATGAATGGGAGTTGTTTCTTCCCCCCCAGATGTTGCTGGTATGTCAGACACTCCAGCACAGCTTACGCATTTCCAAGGGTCTATCTATTTTACCTCTGGAAGTGGCTTTATTACCAGACTTTGAATGGTGTCTCTTTAACTGGGCATTGTCTTCATTTGTAATCATCATGACACGGAGGGCAGAACAACCTTTCCTACTTTATAGTACTCCTCAGTATTTTTATTTCCAATGAATATGAGCATGCCAGGTCAGTACAGGATGCAACTAAATCCAGTTGTGGATAAGTGCTTGTTAACACGACGGGTTCATTTACCTCTGCTAGTAAGGAACACTAGGCTGGTCGAAGGCATGAAGACTTGTGCCATCTTTTCATGTTGTCTTCTCCTTAACATTGAGTCAACTTCTGCAGCTGCTGCTGTTGTGACATCAGTGAAAGTCACAGGTCCCATTTGTCACGGAGTATGCATTTAGCTAGTTCTGCACATTTGTGTTCCTTTTTGTGGGAAAATGTGCTCAGGAGATGCCGAGTTGGGACAGAGCTTTTGTGAAAAAGCATCCTGGCAAGAAAGCAAGGCAGGAGACTTGACCAGGGCAGCGCTGTTCCTCACTGAGTGTCAGCATCAGAGGGATGCCAGGGTTTGTGAGTTTTGAATGGAGCTGCCCATCAACAGCCTTGAGTCTAAATGGAAGATACCACTCCCCTATGGAGGAATTTCAAGGCAGTGAGACGAGCAAAAACTCCTCAAAGGAAGACACGGTCTGACTTTATTGTTTTTGTGACTTTAGAAAATGTCAGTTTTTATTTTGAGAATTGCTTTCTTTGGTTTGCAGTAAGAGACCAGACTGTTTCCTTGGATTTCTTCCCTAGGCACAACGTCTTGGGCAACTTCACGTTCCCATTTGAATGTAAATTATTTTAGTCAGTCTCATCATTGGCATGAAATAGTAAAATAAAATCTAAGTGAGATGGATTTCTTTGAAAAAGGTTATTAGTTTATTAATCTCTTGTAATTTGGTAATGAGTTACTCAGACAAATGTTTTTATTATGTTCTTTCTTAGTTTTATTTTTGTTTCAAGGAGAGAACTCTTGCTTTTGCCAATGATTTTCACTGGCCACATGTAGATGGAATACAAGCGTGCGGCCAGCACACTCTCATGTGCTGCATAGTGAAAAAATGTGTGCTATAATTCTGAACTGTGAAGAAATTTGTTTTCATAAACATTACAATATTTTCTGGGGTGTAATTATTTATCACAACAGGTACTTTTTATTTCAACATGTACTAATTAGCATGTTAATAACTTTAAAAATTCAAGACTGGCAGTGAAGGCTTGGGGAAAATAGCATAATATACTAATTTTTTTTTTAAAGTATTATTTTGCCCCTTATTTTCTCAGCTGGTTGGTAAGCTGCTGTTGATAAAAGTTTCTGTTTATCTCACAGAAGAAATTTTATGGAGTTAAAGCAGTTTTTCCTTTCTCTGTGAAGGGTGAAGAATGAAAGTAGTAACTCACTTGCGTCTACTGATAAAACTTCAATGCCTGACACTCTCAGCTTAAAAAAACCGTATTTCTTTATATGCATTCTTAGTAGTTTTACAAGTGCTAATATGACTTTATTTTTTACAGAATTAGAGAATAGTTAAGATTGGAAGGAGTTAAGACTGGATCTCTCTGGAGATCGTCCAGTCCAACACCTTGCTCAGTTTAGAGTCAGCTACAGCAGGTTGCTCAGGCCTCTCTTTGGTTTTATTTTGGGCATCTTCAGAGAGACTACACAGCCTGTGTGGACATTCATGCCAGTGTTTGACCACCCACACTGTAGAAGTTTCTTCCTATGTTTAAGTGGAATTTCAGCCCGTGCCCACTGTCTCTTGTCCTGTGACTGGGCACCAAAGAGAAGAATCTGTACTTCCTTCTTCCTTCAGGCATTTCTACAGATTGGTAAGACCCTTCTAAGGCATCTCTTCTCCAGCTCTCTCTGGTATGAGAGATGCTCCCATTCCTTAATCATCTTTGTGGCCCTTTGCTGGAGAACTTGCTCCAGTAAGTCCTTGTTTCTCTTGTATTGAGGAGCCCAGAACCGGATCCCGCATTCCAAGTGTGTCTCAGCCGTGCTGAGCAGAGGGGAAGGATCCTTTCCCTTGACCTGCTGGTGACACTTTGTCTAATGCAGCTTATGCAGCTTAGGAAGCTGATTGCCTCCTTTGCTGTGAGGACACGTTGTTGGCTCAAGTTCAGAACCAGGGCCTCTTTCACAACGTTGGTTTCAGCCCGGTGGCCCTGCTATATTTGGCTCATATGCTGAGCAGTTCTTGCTTTGCACCCAGGTCTCCCTAGAGGTCTGGCAGATCAGATGTGATATGGGCCTGAGAGGTGACCTTGTCATTAGGTTTGTGTACCTTTGTGCAGCACGCCTGCCCTGTGCTGCAGGCAGCAGAGGCAATCTGTGTGCCCATCCACTCATGCAGCATTTGACATCTGCATCTGGCTTGGGAGCCTTTTGGTGGCAGCTGGACATGACTGCAGTGATCTGCTGGGGAGCATGGTCCCAGGCATGGAATCAATACCATGTGCTGTTTGTTCACACAGTGTGGACAAGAATACACGAGCTTGGTTCTGCATTGAGCTTTCTCTGTTGCGGGTAGCTTCGTTTCTTATCTTACACAAAAACGTGAGCTAGTATCTGGGAGAAGTGGTCTTGTCCTGTAAAGCCAGTGTAGTTGTGTGGTTTTTACACACCCACTTTCCCTGAGTGGTTTGTAGATGCAAGGCTTCTTTCTTTTTTTAGTGTGGATCTTTCACTGACATTAAGGGAAAAGCTTGTAAACCAACGAAACTTTGTAATATTCAGCAGACATAGTACCTGTCATTACTCTTAGCTTCCTATTTGAGTTATACTGGGTTGCAGCTCACCCTTCCTCGTGTTTTCATGCGTATGAAAAATTAAGGAAGCTGGAAAGCTTTATGCATGGTTCAGGGCCAAGAAATCCAGCATGTGGACTTAAGACATCTTGCGAAAACTTCATCAAACAGGAATAATATTTTGAAACAAAAGCAAGGAAATCAAAGACCTCTAACACTGTAACTTTACACCACAGTGTTTTTATAAAGGCATTAAATATTTTTGTCAGATGCAAGGATGTAATTCTGTCTTTCTGGATGCAGAAGACTGTCAGAATGATAATCTGGTTTTCCAGTTAACACTTTTCTTCCTTTAAGTAAGGAAAGCTTAATATCTACATAATGCCAATACGTGAAAGAATTGATTGCTTTGTTAGGTGAACACTCAAAAGTACTGAGGCTTTGAAGCCCAGTTTGAAGAGGAAGTATGACGTAAAAGTAACAATTTTTTCTTTTTTTTTTAAAAAAATGTATAACCTTGTATCAGTGATGAAAGTACCTAATATTACCTCTGTATTGGGAGCCAAAATACTTAAATGAGTATGAAAATCCTATATCAAACATTTTTCCCCTCCCCTGGACTTGCTGCCAATGGATATTTTATACCTCAAAGATGTACACCATTTAAAAGGATTTATTACTTTCAGGCTTATAGTGGTGTCATCCTGAAAAATGCATGTTGCCCTGAATTAGGAGGATGAAAACTCGAAAGCAGTTACTTGGTTTGCTGCAAATGTTCACCAGAGCAATGAAGAAATAAACTTGCCTTTGGCTGTTCTTCAGTAGGCAGTCTTACAGAGTAGCAACTAGATATGAAATAGAAAAGATAAATGCCTGAGTCTATATACAAACAATTACAAATATTCAATAGCTTCTGGAAAAATAACAGTTTGGTTGAAAAACCAGATGGACTTTGAAATGAGAGTTAAAAGTATTTGCATTGATAGTAAGGTCCACTGGAAGACTGGCAGTGTCTTCTAGGCACAGACTGTTGTGATCAGCCAGGTGTACCTGTAGTGAGGAAGAGCACAGCTGTTGCAAGTCACTGAGATAAAACCAGTTGGGCCAACCATCTTCACTCAGTGAAAGGAAAGGAGGAAGAAGGAGCAAAGTGCTGAGCTTTTTAGCAGAAAAGAGAGAACAGCTTTTTTGTTGTTTTGGATGCTCCTCAGTACCAGTCAGTTAGCCAGATATTTCTGTTTTATAGTGTGAGGTAATTTGTAATCTCTTCATAGCCTTCCTCTGGACTGTAAATGTGTGCTCTCAGAGGTGCACCAAAACAAGGAATGTGCCTGGACTATATATGCTGATGTAGGAATGATTAATGATTGAGGAGAGTCCTTTTCTAACAATGGCTATTTCTACTCAAGCTGAGCAGTATTCATCTTCCGTGAGGTGCACAAAGTTTTGGACTGAACTGCTAATACTTCTCAGCACTCCACAGAGGAATCCCTACAAGATCTGGACTGAAATAAATACGTGTGTGCGAATCCTGATCGTGAGTACATGGATATGTGAAGTGAGGTAAGGATGTGTTGGAGTAGAATAGTTTCATTCCTGCTCCCTTTTAAAGGTTTCTGCTCTCATTGAATAGTCTTCCCCATTGCTGTCCTGTATGCGAAGGGCAGCTGTTTCTGATAAGCAAGCTTCACATTTCTCCTTAGTGTTAAAATACTAGGTTTTTAGATACCTCACTTTCCACTTTACTTTTACAGGCCTCTGGCACCTGAGCTCCATGGAGCCCCTTGCAGCTCTTGCCAGCTCTGGCTGCGTGCAAGACCCCTCAGTGTAGAGAACAGAAATGCTCTTCATACTGAGGCAACAGCCTTAGAAGCTCAAGTACTCACTTAAGCTCACTTCTGTTGCTTAGTGTTCATTGAACCTGCAGAAAGTCTTTCAAGAAGTTGTCTTCAGTTCCTGAGGGAGAACTCTGCATGTATCATCCCTTCTACACATTAACCTGACCTGTTCTTTAATTCTTAGCAGCTAGGACTTAATCACACATTCTAGCTGAGAAAGAGTGAGTTTCTGCTTGACTAGCAGTAACTAGCAGTGTCACATGGTTAATGTTTGGGAGGCATTAATGTGTTGTTATATTGTTAAACACAAATATCCCACTGGATATTTGGAAGCATACAGAGATTGATTTGTTGCAGTACCAGTGTTCTCTTGGAATTTAAAATGAGAAAGCTGCTACATCTGTTCCTTTTGGAAAGCTGCTGTCTGAAGTTTGTGGCTGTGTTCCCTGGTTCATCAGAGAAACTCTTCATCAGTGGAATGAAATGAATAGTAGAAATGACACAATACTGTATCTTTGCAATAGACTTTATCTTTTCTTTTTTATCCCTGCAGTTCCCCGAGTGTTTCACTCGGTGACCAAGGCTGATTGCCATGTACACAGAATCCTCTTATCCCTGGCAGTGTATGTGATTATTCTTACGCTGGATGTATTTATAACAGGACCAGGCTCAGTGTATCACTACACGAAAGAAAGACTGTTCTAGCATACATCAGTTAAATCATCCAGATGGTAGAAGCTACTTCTTTCAGATTTTTATCAGATTCTGCTTTAGGAATTGCCTCTGCTGGTAATACTGAGAAGTAAGGCATGGGGCCTTTGAGGGGCAGCAGCCAGCGTGTGCTTTATGTGTGGTGCATGCTGTTGTACTTGCATGCCACCTGTCATGGTACAAATGAGGAGTAGCTTCTCGCTGAGACGTTTCTGAGGTGGGAACTTTGCATAACAGAGGCCCCTTGTTGAGTGTTTGATGGCACTATAAATTTTTGTTAGTGTAACTAACTGTAAGGTTTGAGATGGGGTACTGAAAAGGGGAAATGCTCTCTGCTTGTGCTGTGTCACCTTGGGTGAGGTCCAACATCTGTTGTCAGGTAAGATAATTGTTACTTGTCCTTCAGGCAGTGTGATGTTTTCTGTGAATTGGTATTTTTGTATCTGCTTTTAACTCTGTTAGTTAAAATATTCTTAGAAGCTGCAAAACAACTCTCCTCATGTATCGGTATTTTCTTTGGTAAAGGTGTTGGGACCCAGCACTTTGTCATCTTCACATTAGACTTTGAGAAGATGTCACTGGTGACCATCAGGGTAGAGAATGAGGAGATCTGGTCATTTACAAAAGTTATTGCAGGATCTTTGTCATACTAAATTTTTGCATGTAATGTCTCTTTTTATATTGTCTTGACTGAGTACCACGATGATGTCCAGCAAGGATCTGGCTGTGGTGGCCTGCCCTGCCTATGTGTGAGGAAGGTTGTTCCTCCCTGCTAAGATGAAGGGTTGGTGCAATGTCACACAGAGGAGGTGCTCATGGAGGAAATGTGTGCATGCTGTCCCACGACACCTTGGGCTGTTGATGTAATTTGTTTATGCTGAGAGAAAACCTCTTATTACAGTCTAGTAGGGTGGCAAACCACAATCAAAACAGTTACATTCGTACCCCATGTGAAGAAGCTCATTTAATCCTCAGGCAAGTTTCAGAGGTCAAGTCCTTTCATCCCGTAGCCTCGTCTTGGCAGAGGCCCAGTGTCAAGGAAGAGTCCTGTCCTCACCCTGTAATTCCTCCTCCAGACAGCCTCTGCAGCCAGAGGAGACTCTGTCTTCCTTGGATGTGTTATCTCCCTGGACCTGGTGCATGCATGCACAGAGCAGCTATGCTGGAAATGTGTATTGCTCAATCATCTTCTAAAATAGTTCTCGATGGTTCCCTTCAGGCCCCTGATCTTACCTTCTCTCCTCGCCCGAGTTGTAGAGAATGAGGTGTGTAGGGAGCCAGGGCACAGCAGGTTTCCACATGGATGCCACTGTGGGATGTCACCACACACGAGTGGAGGTGAAAGGGCTGATGTACTGGTGAATGGGTTTAGGGTGGAAAAGGACAGATGGAAAGTCAAGGAAAATGGCAAACAATGGTGTGTAAGGGCAAATGTCAGAAGTGCTTGTAAATATTTTGTTTTCTGCCTGATTTTTAGGATGTGTGTGTTGCTCTGTAACTTGAAAAATGGGAGAAAACCTGTGAAAATTTGGCTATACGCTAGCCCAGGATTTTTCATGAACAGGGAAGCAGAAAGCATTGGCTCTTGTAAAACCCACATCTTCTCAGAGTAACTTCCATCCAAGTGGTGCACTTGGTTTGCCCAGTTATGTTCCTTGTGAATGCGACATTCAAAATATTTACAAGAGCCGCTGCCTTGGAGTGTCCCATTTAGCTTTGGAGTGGTGGGGACGAGCAGCTGCAGTGGCCCCTGTGTTCTTGCTGCCAGGTGGGGTGCCTGCAGGGAGTCTTCATCTCATCCTGAGCTTTGCTTTCCGAAGAGTTTATTTAACACTTTTCAGTTATTTATGATGCTAAAGCCAACTTTTATGGGAAAGTCACATTAATTCATGCAAAGTAAGCTGTAGATGTATATGGCTAAAACGTTACCGAGAACTCCGAGGCTTGAAAAGGTAAAGATTTATTCAAAGACAGGACACTGCTCACATTTCCCAGAAAACTCATCATGAAGGAGATAGATTTATATTAAATGAGTTGGCACCAAGAAATAAAAAGCTCTTTTAGGCTTGGTCTTGAGAGATATGGAAAGTTCTTGTTAAGCATTAAGCATCTGGGGAGCCTCTCACCTTTCAGGTGCTCAGACCTTGGCAGGGTTGAACATCTGGAGACCTTTTTAAAGTTTGTTTTATTGATATATATTTGCCAAGTTGTCTAATACTTTCTTAACAGAAAGAGACAGAAGCTATTTAGTACATATGAAGAGACATATTAGAAAATAAATTAAAGTTCTGTAGTTAAATGTTCTTTTAGGTCTTGTAGCTTTTTTTTTTTTTTTTTAAGAAAATTAAGTGTGGCAGTGGCAGATTTCTTTACTTCTGTCAGGATATTCCCATCAGTGCATCATTTTTGCTGAGGTACTGTACAACTTTTGAAATGTCAAATTAGGGGAGAACCCTAGAAAAAAAATTATTAAACATTCTTAGTTGCTCCAAAGTATACCTACAATGAGGTTCTATTGCATTATTTATGAAATAAGAATATTTAATTTTTAGTCTTCTTCATTGGAAAACCCCAAAAAGTTTGTTCAAGGTTAAAATAAATAACAGAAACAAAGCTTTTTAGAGAGATTTGATGGACCCTGTCTCAGACACAAGATTTTTTTTATCATGTGGATATGTTCTGATGCATTTTTCCTTACATGTAATGTAAAAGGGTCAGTTGTTACTTGCAGTAACATTCCTTTGCATTTCTCTGACTCTGTAACGCAGCTACTAGTGGTACAATATGTATACTCTGAGGGTACCTTATGTGACAGCCAGACTTAAACCAGCTCTCCGGAATTATTTACATTTAGGAAATGTAAGGAGGTTACATCAAGGTAAATATTAGTTTGTTGCGTATCTATATTAAGCAGTTTCTGTGCATGTATCACTCTTACTCAGTGGCACATGGAAAGTGGCGTGTTCCTTTGTCACTGAAGGGTGACGTGGTTCACGTTCACTGTGGAGTTGCCGTGTGAGCAGAGTCTTCTCCACTGTAATCTTAGCACAGAGTTCACCCAGTGGCACTGCTGCAGCAGCTGCCTGATCTGCCTGTGTTCCATGCTAAGAAGAAATCAGACAACTGCTAATGAGCATTGTTTGACTAAGAAGAGTAGAAGCAGGGGAAGCAGCACAGTAGTGGGATTCGTACTATTGTCAAAGTAATTGTCCTTTTCTCTTAGTGCATTTCTAGGATATGGTATGGACATAAAAACAAGTGAAGAGGAGGACACACTGAAGAGAGTCAAGAACTCGTAGGAGGAAGAAATGGAGAAAGGAGAATGCAGAGCTCATCCAGGCAGATGAGATGGAGTAGAAGACAAGTATTATAGGGAAAGGGACAATATCAATGAGGGGCACGTCAAATGACTCCCGAGAAAGATCCCTAATAATAATAAGCAATGGAGCAAATAGGTCATGTTTTGATAGGTGACCAGGAAATTTTGTAGATCATGAAGTCAATCTTTATTGAATGAAAGAAGTTAATAATGGCTGACTTCAGTGCTAAAGGACATGAGTTTTATTTTTAAACTTTATCTACCATGAAAGCAGTTTCCTGGGCAGTTCTGGAGCATCAGCATTGAAGAAAAAATCCTGCGTGACTGAATTCGGTGTGTGTAGACCCCCTGACTTCAGCAGACTGTTTCTATTCTTAGGCTTTCAGTATCTCACTAACCAAACTGACTGCTTGAAATAATACCCGAGGAGCTCTTTTTAAAAGCTTGCATTTTAAGATCTGAACTTATATAAAGATTGTTTCTTTAACATTTACAATTCTAAGCATTCTAATTCATCGTGTAAAATCGGCGTCAAAGAAATCTCAGAATTTATTTTTTTATAGAGAATAATGATATTATGATAAATCTTAAATTATAATTGTCCTAACCTGTTATGTTTGACTTCTTCGAGGTGGAATCTCCCATCCTGGGGCCAATCTAATATGTCAGTAGAATTGGGTGTTCTTTTCTTTTACTGACTTTTTTGTGGGATGTTATTTCACTTCTCAGTGGTTTAAGTTTCCCTATCTTTCTACTGATTCTGAGAATGTCTGGCATTGTTCTTATTTCATTTATTAGAGATCAGCAGCTGGCTTTATTACTGGTTTTGTAGATGCTGCCTGTGAGAGATGCCTTTCTAATGTGGTTGAGATGCTCTGAAGCATTAGAATGGCAGTCACTCCAAATGAGACAAAAATCTCCAGTTTCTGCCCTGCTGGGTTAAGGTTAACAAGGTTTAAGATTCTAGTGCTGGATCCTATCTTTCCAGTGAAGACTTTAAGTGAAGCTGTCAGACATTGATGAAATTAGTAAATTTCTTTATGAAGTTTTTATATAATCTTTCCCCAACTTCACATCAATGTCTGTATATGTATGAAAGGTGCTTATAAGATGTCAGTAAATATGAATGTTAGCATGTATGCAGATTACAATAATTAGTGGGCTGTGGGTGGATGAAAAAATGAGTATGTGTGGATGTCTGCTTGGTGCTCCTTTCTGGTGAAATTGCTAAGCACCTGGTGACGGGGGGGGAAGGAAGTTGTTGGGTTTCATAACTTTTTTATTAGAACATAACTACGACCTTTCTGTGTTGTATTCTGTCTTGAAGTAACTGCCATGGTCTTGTTTTCACATATGTAATACAAAGCTGCAATATACACATTTTGTGAAAGTGTTAATTTTTAAAATCACCTTGGAAACTCATCAGTCAAATGTAGTTGGTATATTATAATTCTTTGTGCTATCTACTTTCATCTTCTTTTCTTTGTAACCCGTTGACAGATTAAAATGGACACCAAGCTAGTAATAAGCTTTTATTTTATTTTTTTGTGTAGAAGTTTCTAATCGGTCATGGCCTGGAGATACTTTGTCTATGCCAAACTCAATAGCAACCAAAAGGAAAACCCCTCTAACAACACAAAACCAAAATACGACTAAGGATGTTATAAACCACAGTGAGATACAGAAGAGAGAAAGAAAGAAACGGTTAATAACTTTCATTCCATCCTTTTGTCTTGCATCGCCTACCATTGTGTGACAAGTGGAAAAACTCCTTGAGTTTCTTTGAAAGAGCAAAGAAGTGCCTATTTTATGGTGGCATTCTTCAAATGTATTTCACCTCTGCATTTTTATTATACATTTTCAGCTGAGCTGTGAAGTGGAGCAACTGACTTTACACGCAAGATATATATGGAGAGGGAAAACATTTAAAGCTTGTTTTATGTCTTTCTGCAACATTTCTGTCTGGTAGAATATAATAAAATAAAGTAGCAGAAAGTTGGAAATAGAATTCATGATAGGAGGACTTGGCTTTAAAAACTTGAAATATTTGCCATTAAAAATTTGCCTTCCTTCCTTGCCAATACAATTATTTTCAATAATCTCAGTCCTTTTTCAAATATTCAAATACTGTGAAGAAGCAATTACTGAAAGACCTAAGCTGGTACAGAAAAACTGTTCAGTCCAAACTGATAATTTTCTTTCAGGGACACAGTAAAAAATTGTTCTTGAATTGTAAAGTGTTCTCACATGTATAAATAACAATAGAGGAAAATAATTCAAAATTCATCTTTCATGTCACACTAATACAAAACAAGTCAGAGGCTCAGCTGAGTAACTGAATGGGAAATGCTTTCAAGATTAATAGATAGCAATCTGTATAAGTGTTCTGTATAGTTTAGTTGTTTAATATTGATTCCTTCTCGTTTTGCAAGTGGTTAAGCTTTGGTGTTTTTTACCTGGTTAGGAGTGAAGCATCAGAAGTGGCTGTCCTTTTTGCACATGTATTTTTTCCCCTGTTGGTAACAACGTTGGCTTTTACAGAGGCACATGAGAACTGCGTGGGGTCGGTGCTCCCAACAGAACTGGGATTTTGCTTTTGAAAAGAGACAGACACAAGCAATGGTGGGGGTTCAGGTGCTGCTTTCTGACCTCTCTCACTTCTCCAGCTCACCAAGGGTGTTACCTACTCTTCACTGCTTATTGGGCTCTTCTTTATGCTTGTCACCATGTAAAGTATGTATTTATGGCTCTTAAGCGTGTAAACACACATTGCCACAGAGTTTATTAGCCTATCTTCTGTTTTGCTGCTGATTGTGGTTCTAAGATGCTTTTACCAAGGACTGTTATAATAAATTATAAGTTAAATAATTGTTTTGAAATGCTCTGACTCAAGCTTATTCTACGCGAGGACTAGTTCAATTTTTTTTTTTTTTTTGGTAAATGGCAACTCTTTTCCTTAAAAGTTTGGAACTCTGACCAGCAGAAGGGTCTGCAAGCAAATTAATCAGGGCGAAAGTAGTAAAACCAGCCCTGCTCAGGCTTTTTTCCTCCCTTCTGTGTGGGAAACATGACGTTTTCTAACTCGATAGTGGGAATGTTTTCTTCTGCAGGCCTGAGTCACTTGTGAGGAATGCTAAGATTAATGCACAAGATTAATTTTCTCACTGCTGCATTCTCCACTGCAGAAATGGAAGTTTGTTTGCCTTTAAACTTTTCTTTCATTTCCAGCAAAATTTCAGGTACTCTGAACATTTCTTTTACTACAAATTCAAACCCAGTTTTGTTCTGTAAAATCTGTAAAATTTATTCTTGCATTTTAGTGACCACGAGCACCGAGGTCCATGCACGTTCTCTTTCAGACTTAGCTTATTTTAGAGTGTCGTGATTAATCTTTGAGCTGTGAGCATAGAGCTGTGAACAGTTTTTACTTTATCAGGGTTCCCTAGATGTACAGCATCAGTTTAAGTCAGTTTTTTTTCCATTTTCAATGTAATATTAATTATACCAAATCTATAACAACAGATGTTCTGAAATGGCATTTATATTTATATTGGAGTCGCTAACAGAGCTTACTCTTGCTGTCATCTTTCTTAATTAGGCATAAGGAATTATTGAAAGAATTAGTCTTAAATACTAAACTAAAATAGGAGATAAAGGATGTCTTCCCAGGTTGCTCCAGAGTAAGCACTACTGTCTATATATTGAATCTCATGAAAGGCCAGATTTTAATGCACATTTATTTCATTGCGACATGTATTGTGTAAGCGTTCCCATTGAATTTGAGCAAAGAGACTTAAAGCTCTATCTTAAGTGAATAAACTGCCTGTTTAAAGTAATTTCAGGAAAAACAGTAGTACAAAACTGAGTTAATGTTCCCATGGCCAAGGCACCTTAATTGATATAATTTTAAGATTTAACACATGTAGTTGAAAGCCATCATAAGTGAAAAGAGTGCAACTGGCTTTTTCTCTGTAGTTTGTAAATAACATGTCCTATGTACTGTCCCTAAAGGAGCAGGAGCAAAGCTCCAGATATGTTTCTTTGTACTTTGGGCCAGGCATTAGTTCCAGCACTAACCGTGACAGCTTTGTCCTGCACGAAGCACTGCTATTCCTCACAGGACTGAAGGGGGAAATGCCTGACTTTGCTCCCTGCCCTCCCTGTGTCCCAGTGCTGCTGCCCACAGAGGAGGGACGAAAGGGTGACCTGGAAGTGTTAACACTGACTTTGGGCACAACAGCGTCTTTATGTCTCTTATTTGATTAAAAGGAAATCAGTCTGGAGAACAGTTAGGAAGAAATGGAGATGCTTCAGATGAGTATATATGTAACTTAGTATGGTCACATGCAGGTACCACTGCTGTGGGTCACGTGTGCCTGCTGATCCTCATCAGCTGTGTTCTTTTTGATGCTCATATGGTTGGAGAAGTAATTATTCCAATTAAGACTAAAAAAAAAAAAATTAAACATAATTTCCATTTTAGATAGGTTGCTTTCTCAGAGAGGTTTATTGTCACAAAGACATATAAAATCCTATTCCACTGATGTAACTGAAATTTCTTCCTTGTTCTTCATTTAGGATAAGTATTTACTTGGGGTTTCTTGAAGTGTCAAGGGACAGAGATTATCTTGTAGCAAATGTCCCGTTCTTGTTGTTGATGGGATTTGGTTCTCCACTGTGATGAGGAGGTAATAGAGGTGGACAAAAAAGGTGACATTAAAACTCTTGAAAGTCTGTCTTCTCATTCAGTCAATGAGAAGACATAATTAGTAATTGAAAAGGTAATTAAAATTTGACAGGCTGCCAAAATTTGTATATCACATCATTTTTCTTCAATAGTGCATTATTTTTTGAAACTATTTGTGACTCTTTTGGCCTTTTTTTTTCTTTCTCGCCTTCCTTCATCTGACTGGTCATTTCAATTCTCCTCATTTCCTAATGCCCTGAATTTTTCTTTGCCTGTTGACAACACCCTATTTCATTCTGTGTTCTCCTTGTTTACATTTGCTGCTTTTTTATTCTGTGTTCTCCTTGTTTGCATTTGCTGCTTTTTTTCCATAGGTTTCTGACACTGTTGGTTTCCTGCTCAGTCCCATATTGGCTACTCATTAACTTCCCGTGAATTGTTCCCTCTGGGTATTTAATGCTTGCTTCTACAATTTTTCATGATCCTTCTTTTGTTCCTTTCCTGTTATACCACAATCAAGACTGGTCATTATTCCTATTTGCGAACATAATTTTCTGGGACTCTTGTATCATCATTAGGTAGAAACAAAGGCAAGTGTGTATTTTGGTGTACTTAACAGGGCTAGAAATTAATTAGAAGTGTAAAAGACAAAACCTTCCCCTTGCCTTGGAGATTCAAATTTCATGAGAGTTCTCTATGTAGATAGCCTTGCAATTTCTGATTTTCCTTATTCAGATCAGCCCCTTTCTGTGTTCCTCATATCAATGCATTGTCAGCTAACATGCATGAAAACTCACATTTAGTCTAAATGGGAGGAAAACTTACCTCAGTAAGACTTACTGAAAATATCTGAAGCATCACACAGATTAATAACAAGCCAACATGTCAGGTTAAACTGGAGGGGAAACTGGAGAGGTTAAACTGGAGATTGAATCACAAACTGCAGAAGACTTGGTGAGCATCTTGCTGAGGCCTTTTCCAAAGAGATTTGTTTTATTTATGGTGTATGTTACTTCAGTATGTTTCTAAACAGACAAGAAAGGAATCAGAGTCATAAGAGCACAGAAATGTACTTGAAATTTAGCACTCTCCACACTGCGTTCCAGCCTGTCTGACAGCAGTTGCTGTAAAGCATCTGGAGAGGAGAAAGGATTAAGCCCTGGATCTTGAACGATGCACTCATACTTGGGCAGTGAGTAGCAGGGTGCGGTCCACATGCGAGACTGGTGCTGGACTTCTATTCCTGCCTCTACAAATGGTTCCGTGCTGACCTTAAACAATTTCCTTGGGGCTAAATTAAAATAGGGAGGGAGGTGTCAAACTGCAAAGTTGTAACAGACTTGTGAAATGCTTGGCTTTTTCTGGAGGGGAAACTACAGCCTTGAGTGCATGCCTAAGCTCCCTGTGCAATGGAAAGGACGAAGCAGGTGCCATGTCACAGACCTGCCAGCATGCCAGACAGGGCTGCACAGGACCCAGAAAATGTGGGTTCACTGTTCTCCAGCGTGGCCTGGAGGGAGGTTCCAACTCCAGTTTCTTGGAAGAGCTATAAGCCATTAGGTTAGAGAATAGCCTAAAATCAGGAATCTATTTGTTTACGTTTGCCCTGGTTGATTATATTGGTTTGGCTTGTTTGTTTTTTTCCCCACTGGTGGTCATGTCTGATTTTTGGGTTTGATTTGAGGGTTTGATTTTTTTTTTTCCCCCTTCACCCTTTTCTTAGTTTGTTTTTGTTCTTTGGTTTGTATCAGAGATATATTCCCATATCTGCTTAGTATTCTGGCCATGAAGCTCTTTTTTTTTTACAGAAGAGCCTATTTCCATGTTTTTGAATGAAAACTGTGGTCATCTCTTCGTCCTGTAAGCATGTGGCCTTTTACATGTACCTCTGGGAGACGACCTCCTGTACTTTCTCCCTTTTCAGTGACTGCTGTGGGGACCTTAGTGTGGTGTGGTGGGGCTGACGTATGGACACCAGAGCGACATTTTACTGGTCAGAAGGGCTGTGGAAACCTGGGCAGTTTCCCTGGTCTAAATTTAAACACCTATGTACTGTCCCTGTTAGGCATGTGGCACAAACGTCTTCTTTTAGTTTTCTCACATGTAAATTGGAGTGATTGTTGAGAGCTGGGTGTTTCACAGGAATATGGCTTGGTCCCCTCTGCTGCTCTGGATTCAACAAGCTGGATATGTTGTTATAAACATAGTTTGCCAGTTGATCATGGTTGATTTGTTCTTACTAGTCACAGCTCTCAAACAGTGTGAGGTATTATCCCCACTTGTTTCTAACACTGCACAAAAGAGAGTAGAGATGTTCATTTTTAAAGTAAAACCAAGCAGTCATTTTCTGTGTTCTCAAAATCTACAAAGAAAAAAAGGCTTACCTTCTTCTGATTTTCTCTTCATTAGGAACTTATGTAACAACCAAAGTGATAGTCCTTAGACTGAACTTTTGTACATTATTAATATGATTTTTCAAGATCTTTCACTCTTTTGCACATCAAACTACAATAACATGGCATTGGGACCATCAGTAGCAATTTGGATCACTTTATCACCAGTCTTTACTTATTACATAAAATCTTTACCCAGGAGATGTGGAGTTATTCTTCAGGGACATTTGCATCTTAAGATGTCTCTAACCCTTTCTGTGGAGTGCATTTTTTTCAAACATGTCAAAATACTGTGAGAAAGCCTAGTCACCAAAAATTAGAACGTCTCTGTCTTTCTTGCTTTACAAAGTTGTGACTGAATCTGTAAGATAAAACCTTCAGGAACCTCATGAGAAGTTGTGAACCTGAGTTGTGAACTCTTGTTTTAGCCCTTGTGGAAAGGCTTTCCTTCTGTCCAGCACTTTTGCCAGTTAAGGCATTAGAAAAACTTCCATAAACAAGGTGTGAAAGCAGAACAAATGAGTGTAGTGCTGCTCCAGCTAACATTTACTGAAAGATTGATGTGAGCTTCCTTTAGGGCAAAGTTGTCTTCCTGTGCATTCACAACAGAGAGAGAGAGAGATGGTATTGGGTCTATACTGGGGTTCTGTGGCTATTCCACCCTGCCAGGTCCCATTTAACTCTTTTCTCACTGGCTAACTTAGTTTACTGACATTACTAGGGACCCCTTTAAATGTGGCATCACGGCCAGTTTAGGATTCCACTTCCTGGATTTTTGTTTTCTTGAATGATGTACAAGCAGATCCAAGTGTCTCAGAAGTGAGTAATGTTTTGGGGTACCTCAGGTTTTGGATGACAAAGTCAAGTCCCTAATTTTTTTCAAAGGATGAGGGCACAGCATCAGTCTACCTCAAAGAGCTTCTCAAAGTGAGTGGTCGTGACCTAAGTCAGAAGCAGCATATTTATACAAAAAGCCATGCTCTCGTGTCACAGAGAGTGAGATTATCACTTTGCTCATTCTGGGGGTCTTGCTCCCTGTCAAGATTTGGGAGAGGGAATATCAGAAGCAAGACGTGATCTGTCCAAAGCAGCAAGCTCTTCTGTTGTGTGATGAACTAGAACAGTCTGAAGCTCTGAAGTCATGCAAGCATTTTCTCTAGGGGAGTATAAATGTCTAAAATATATCAGAACCCAATTTTTAACCAGGAGTCTTCTAAATACATCTACCCAGAAGAAAATCTGGCCATTTTGTTCTTATGTTTGCAAAACATAGGTAGGATTTAGGTAAGTATTGTTACTATTTACAGTTAGAGTTATAATGTTTGGGTTGAATATTCTCTAGTAGTCAGTGACGAGCTAAATCAGCATCCTTGCCTGGTTTTGTGTGTCACACATTGCTACATATTAAAACTATTTGTCAGGTAAGTGTTGATCTGAGCAGAACAAGTGTCTTGCTCAGAGCAGCCCTTCTCATGCTAAAGCTGTGCCTTAGCTTCAGGAAATGCACTGTAATTAAATGCCAATAGAAATTGTTAACTTGGCAGTAGCTCAAGCACTGTATTGCAGTGAGGTCTTGATTTCTTTTATGCCAAGGTAATGTTAGAGCAGCACTTGATTTATCCTGAATTTACGGGACTATGACAGACTATGATCTAGTTCTGGGCATTGGAATACTTCCCTGAAAAATAGGAGGAGTGTAGTTTACTTTTTGTAATTATACTGTTGTTTTTTGTGGCTAATAGAATATTCTTCATATGTAATTCTGGGAATAGTGCTGTGGGAGCTGAATAGTTGGTATTACATAGAGTTAAAAATACCAGGAAGGCAAAGAGCCCGAGTCCAGTTTATGAAGAATATGGAGCAGTATGGCATACATAGTGTGAATGGGAAAATTCCCTGCTTTGTAGATTCAAGTAGCATGTATATATTTCCAAACATGGCTTTGTTGTGTTTTTTTCTTAAATAAGAAAATAAATCCTCTTATTCTCAAACTTCCTTTTGGAGACAGTAGGACTTTTTCTTACCATTTTTCTCTTGTTCTTCAAATCTACTCATCCCCAATATTTAGTTGTAATCTTGAATCTAAACAGTATGCTTTGAATTTTTATACTTAGATTTTGTGTTAGTGAATAAAAACTCACAATACTCCTCGTGAGAAGCAAGCAGAAGATGAAATATCTCGAGCTGCAATGTGATTTGATTATTTAAGATTCTGATCTTCATCTGCTTGGTTAAGCTATAAGGATATTCATTTTAATGCACAGACCAGGTGGTAAGTGATGTGAATGTTTCACATGCGAAAATCTTTACGCTGGTGCTTATTCATTTCAAGACATAGGAAGTTGCACGCTACTCAGCTGCTCGTTCTTCCAAAAGATTCAGCAGCACTTCTCTGTAAAAGTTCAGTGCTAGAAACAATAAATTTATATTCATCAGCTTCATTGTGCAAAACTGTACAGATACAGCAGTTAAAAGAATACGATAGTACCAAGCAATTTGCTTCTCATTTGCCTAACTGAGGCTGGGATTCAGACTTCATGTTCTGAGTGCCTTTCAATCTGGTGTATATATGATTAATGTTGGTGAGTCACTTCTGATGGGCTTTTTCTCACATTGCAAGATAGGGAGACTTTCTGCTCCTCCCACCACCAGTTCAAAAGCACTGTAGAAGACAGAAAGGAGATAATTTTTCATGTTTTCAGAATTTCACTCTGTTAAAGGAACTGAGGAGATAGCCAGTCCCTTTGGCATTTGCTGCACAGGTGTCTGCAAACCAACTAGGACAGCTGGGATTGGGATAAAGGTGTAAGTAGATTGTTAATACGCTTGAGAAACGTTCTTACTGCTTATTTAAATTCAGAATTTAGGTGGGAAGACTAGTCTAGGAAAAAAGGGGAAGGAGGATTTGGGAAGGAAGTAGTTCTGAAGGTGCAGGAAGGCAAATCATGACCTGAATCCTTTAGGGGTTCATGGTAGGAATTGTTGGAGCTCTGGAGATCTGCTTATTCCTGTCAGAAGTAAATAAATAAATTCTCCTGGGGAGCATATAATGCTTCATTTACACAGATTAGCTCAAAAGCTCGCTGTAGCTGACTGTAAAATAATGTAGGCATGGCTACAGAACTTTCCCAGTGATTTCAGAAAATGCTTTTCTTCTGTTTCTGTATGTGTGCCTCTGCATAAAGAATACAATATATTGGTCGATTGTGAGATTCAGTTACCACAAAATTCATCAAATAGGACAGAATGGCTTCCGTATTGAGGAATTTTAAAGGGCTCCATTTTGCCTGTACCTAGAGAGCAGATATTTGGAAATGCCTAGGTACATAGATGTACTGAAGTCCTCAGTGGCATTTTAAAATGTTTAAACCAAGTTAATAGCTGCTGATTGCAACAGGGCTTAGGCAACTGACTCGCTTCTGCTTTAGAAAGCCCTGCGAGACCTCTATGTGTAATTTTAGACCTCTAAGTAATGTTAAAATAGGGTCTGATACTTCAATGAGTATGCATCAGCTAAAATTTGAAGTCTACCTGACATCACTTCTGACACTGAGGACAGACCTCCTGAGCTCGTGTCTTGTGGGTTTTGGCTTCTGTGTCCATATCGTGTTTTGTGGAGCTGCAGCTCTTAAGACAGGACAGGACAAGATCACTTGAGGCTAACCACTGGAACTGTAGACATCTGTATCAGATGATTCTTGTTGTTATGGTTGTGCTGTTCATTACAAATAACGTTACTGACTATTTGATGACCTCTAGGAATTTGTTCTTCTGTCTACTACCTTTTGGACTGGTATTTCAAAACCGACTCAGCAGAAAGCATATGGCTACAGTGAGTATCAGTGCCAATTATCGTGATAGTAGTAGTAGTGCTGTTAGTTTGGATTCATATTATTGTTGGATGTATACGTTTACTTCATTCTGTTACGGGTTCTACATTCTACAATGACACTCAATTTGTATTGCCAGCAGGTTGGAAAAGAAATTAAATGGGGAAAAAATGTTGTCTAATGCACATACTAACAACACTTTAGAAAGTGACTTCCATTAAAATAAAAAAGATTTGTGTAATTAATTGTATCAGAGATTGACACTTTCCCTTCTTTCCCCCTCTGTTCCTCAGAGCTTTTGGAGCTCTGTTTGCTTTCCAGAAGTATAATGACATTCTCTGAGTGACTGAAAAGGCTTATTTCTGCCCTAGGCGTAGAGCAGAAAGGATGAATGCTTTGGTAGTGCAATGCTGATCTGAACACTGGGGGAGAAAACAGAGCTTTATGAAGATAGAAAATGAAAATATTTTGTAACTCTTCATTACTTCTAATGTTTGTTTTCAGTATTTTCTGCAGTATTTTTTTCTTTTCTGAAGAAATCTATAGCTTCCACACAAGTTCCTTTGCCCTGTTGGTTTTCATGACTTGTTATTAATTGAAAATTTATTATTGCTAGAGAAGATGCTCAGGTCAAGCTCCTGGCTGCTATAAAATGCACACTAAATACTCAGTATGAATTCTGGTGGGCATTTGCACTTACCCAGCGAGTAAGGATACTCTTGGGAAGCCTGCAGAGAATTGCTCAATATTCTGTAAGACTGCCATCTCCAAGTTCAGACAGTATGTACAGCATGGCTCTCTGAATACAGATTTTTAAAAAGGTGAGACCAGAGAAAAAGTTAGGAGTGGATAAAGAAAAACAGAGCAGTGTATGTGTGAGTGAGGAGGAGAGTGTTTCTCCTGTACTCTGATCTTATTTTTTCCCTTCTCTATATGGTGTATTCCCCATTTCCCATGCATCTCCTCATGCAGGGTTTCAAGGGATGCTCTGTTGTACTCTGGAATAGTGTGTGGCTCAGGAGGAGACAGATTCCAATGGCCTTACCAGGAATGAACCAGCCCAGGGCCACGTCTGCACTATGGGCCACCATCCTTGAATTTACAAGTCTTGTCGTGAGCCTCATGCAGGTGGTCCAGCTGACTGTTCCCTGGTGGCATTGTAAGCTCAAGTTCCCCACAGTGCATTCCTGCATTCTGACTGAGTGGTACATGGAAAAATACACCTCTTTGATCACGCACTCTGACTCTAACACCTACTAACTACTGTGACAGGCACTCTCTTAATACCCTGTGTAGAAAGTGTTTTTATTGTTCTGAAAAGGGTTCAGAAAAATGACTTGGTACTTTTGTCATCTCTGAATTCCCCTTTCCCCAGGCAGTTTGAACCTGTGTACGGGCACCTTTGTTTTTTAAAGTTTACCTTTTCAAATCTGCATATCATCTGAATTGACAAAGGAAATACATATTTCTGCCTTTTCTACATCAGCCTACAATATCATAGACATTATATAAGGAACATTGAGAAAGAAATTATAAAAGGAAGATGGAATAGCAGATCTGGTTTTATAGTCCCTCTCAAAGCTTACAGCCAGGTCTGTTTTCAAGCTGGCTGTTATTTCCTGTGTGATGCTCACTGGGCATGAGGAGCCTTTCTGGCATTCACCATTTTTGTCAACTCTGATTTGCTGAATGGGCAACTTCTTTAATAGCGGTTTGAAATATTTTGTGATTCTGTGCCTGATGGCGTGATGCAGCTCTGATAGCAATCCCAGTGGGAACAAACAAGGAAAAGTCTATAAATCCCCACTAAGCTGTAGTCACAGCTGACAGGTTGCTGAAAGCCTGCCATTGCTCTCGCTGATCTGGGGAGGAAAAGAATGCCTTTAGCTGGGGGCTCAAAATACCTGGTGAATCCCAAGAAGGGCAGCTGTGGGAAATGCTGAACTCTTTTGAAATGCCTGCAGGACACTCAGTACAGATGAAGACAACCAAATAGGTAAAATAGTAATTTTTTTTTTTTTGAAATGTCCCTTTTCTATGCTGTCTATAAGCTCCATTTACTAATCTTCAGGAATGGATTATGATACACAGTAAATGGTCAGTGTGCAACAGTTAAAAATAACTAAGTGATGCCATCTGCTGTCTTAAAATCTTATTTAGTATTACATCTGACTGAATTGTTATCCTAAGAAGTGGAAGCTGCCTACACTGAGTATAATGTCAGAGCCATGACATGTTACCTGATGTGTGTCAAAGTTAGGCAATATAAATATTGATTGTGATTAAATATAGTAGACTATAGAATGTCAGAAGGAAATGTGATACTAGTGTCAATCCAAAATAATTCCTCGGTGAACTTACTTTGCAGATAATTTGAGGGTTTTTTTTCCCGACAGTTTTGGTTTTTTTTATTTCTGAGAGGAAGAAGGAGAATCTTGTGGAATAGAGAGGAGATTAGAAGAAGGTGGCATACCATCCCTTTAAAGTGTATGTTTATTAAGATGTATTTTTTATTTAGTGACATTCTTCACATTACTTCTATATTTAGTACAAGTTATCTATAAGGACTTTACTTTTAGCTGCTTTGTGGAAAGAGTTAACCTGACCATGGTCTTCAAAGAAGTTGAGAAACACATTTCTGTAAGACACATTGCTCAAAGAGAATTCACTCCTCGTCTCAGATCATAACATTTAACAGTTGCATATACATTCAGCTAAGCTAAATTTGAAGTGAAGTTGACTATGGACTACCATGCTCAGCATTGAAATTGCATCTCGTTTAGAGAATATCAGATAGTTATTTATCTCATGTATGTGTATACGTGTTAGGTTGCTTGGGGGTTTGACAGCAAGAGTTAAGGATGTATTTTGTTCATGTGCAGTTATGCCAGATTGCAGTTCACAGGTTGCCACTTAATGAAACACTGAAACATGGCAGAGTGATCTGAAATGCAGTCAGCTGTGCTTAGCAGGTACAAAGGATTGCGGAACCAGAGAAATGGGACTTAACTCTTTGTGCCTTTCTTCTTTGTTGCTTTTCATAATGGTCTGTAAAGCACTGACATAATCTCAATTTCCTGTACTTTTTTTTCACCACAGTGAAAATAACCTGAATTCTGTGAAGGTAGCTATTACTATTGCACTGTTGTAACTTCATGTCCTGAATGGAGATGCCTTGTTTAGTGTGGTGTGAGTAAGGATATGTTTGGACATGAATGTGTGTAGAACCACAGTCTGATAATGAAGTGTGTAATTTCTTGTGGATGTTGGGGCTTTTTTAATTTGTTATCAATACTGCAGTGATGTGTACTTCTGCTTGTATTTTTAGAAGATACACAATCCATGCTTAGAGTTTTGCGTAGTTTAATTTTCATAGCAAAACTTATTCAATATATAAATATTCATTTCCAGATGTAGTACACTAGAACTGCTCTCCTGTTGGAGCAC
The DNA here is from genome assembly GCA_013398855.1 of Mohoua ochrocephala. Classification (NCBI taxonomy): domain Eukaryota; kingdom Metazoa; phylum Chordata; class Aves; order Passeriformes; family Acanthizidae; genus Mohoua; species Mohoua ochrocephala. Next base: position 44,391 of record VZTA01010276.1, read on the forward strand.
TATAAATAACAGAAGTTCTCAATTTGGTTCCTCTCTCTACTGCGGGAGCTATCTGTAAGATTCACAAATGACCAAACCAACAGCGAATTAATTCTACAGTTAACAATCCCTAGAAGTGTTTTGCTTTCCAGCTGCCTTTTTGTTCAGGAGATCTGCAAATCATGCTTTGTCAGAGAGAAAGCTATGCATATATTTACATCCTTCTCGTAGCTTGCCATATCTCTTCTAGACTTCTGTAAAATGCTTTTGCATTCAAACTGTCCAATCTGGAGCATTAAGAAATCATGAGATGGTTTGCAAAATATTAGAGATGTATTTTAAAAAATGTGTAACATCTCAGTGACCCTTTTGATTTTAGTTTTCTAAACATTCACCTGTTCCCAGATTTCTCTGCACAACTCTGAGGGCTCAAACCCTGCTTTAAGAGGCAGAATAAAATGTGAAATGGAGATTTTTATGTAATCATGGGTTGGGTTTAAAAACACAGAAACTTTGCTGCACTTCACAGTTTACTGCAAAATTTCCAAGTGTCTGTCAACCAAAAGCTGTGATAGCATAGAATTATGATGCATTTACTTACATGCAAATCTGCTGCTGTTAATGTAGTCCCAAGTGGGCATGAACCACCGTGTGTTAGGCTTTATTTGGGATAGTTTCCAAATGAGAGAGAAGGGAAATAGTACTTAGTTTAGATAATATAATCTATGAGTTCCTATTATATTTCCAGGGCAAATGCTGCACTCATAATTAGAGCATCAGTAACAATGTAAGGAAATGTTATGCTCTTGGCTGTAGAAAAAGCAACCTGAAGGCAAGAGGGGATTTAAAGGTCTTGTTGAAAAAAAGAGGGAAGAGATTTTATTCCTCATGAAAACTCAAAGAGCTCCTGAGATGACGTTTTAAAGACGTTGCAAAAACACACTCGTTTTCTAATTAGCACGTCTTTCTCAGGGAATGATGACTGGCTGTTAGCAAAGTTTTTTCTGGAAATGTCTAGGCTTTTGGGTAACACATGTCTTCCACCATGCCAGTCAGGCTGTATGGAAAACTGAACTGCTCTCTATGTACAAGATAATGCAGTATCAGGGTGCCCAGAATGCTTCTGATTCTATAAGCTGATGTGGACACTTGAGGATGGATTAAAGGTGTGGACGATGGGAAGGAATGACCAAGATGTAGGGAAGATGGTAGAATCATTGAATTAAAGGAAAACCAGGCTGTCAAAAGTGTCTTTTCTTCAGTCTGCCCACCAATATTTTATGCTACGTGAATTTTGACTAGAGCAAAGTGCTTCATAAATTTAAAATGTAAACGCAGAGGATTTCTTTCTCTTATTCCCTGGTGTAATTTTTACTTTTATAACTCATGTTCTTTTCCAGCTGAGTGCTATTTCCAGGGAAGCCAATTCATGCATTTTAGAGGTGAGCAGTGCTTTGGGAACTTTCCAATCTGACTGAAAAAATACAAAACCCTTAGTGAAGTACCAACATGAAGACCTAGAAATGTAAGGAACCGTGCACTTGATCACTGTTTATCTTCATTCCTGCCATTCCTGCTACAGGAACAGAAACACTTCAATGACTCGTCTGGTTTTTTTTGTTTTGATGCTGAATTATGAGAGATGTCTGATTCTGAGTCTAAACTCCACATTTTGAGAGCCTTTGAAGTGTGCTGTGTCATGTGCAGGGCTCGCTTCACCTTTCTGTGCATGAACCTCGGGTCTGCCTGAAAGACATCACCGTGTCTGACTTGCTGCCGTCTAACACCTGTTGGGAGGATGGAAAAATACTCATCACAGAATTTTCATCTCTGAAACAGAAAAGGTCATTTGTTGCAGACTACGAACTAGGTGCCAAAATGCAATTTCTCTGGTAACTAGGAGCAAAAGTGCAGCAATAGTGTTGAGGATGCTTAGGTGATGTGCTTGGCTGAATAAATAACTGATCAGGATCATGGTGCAGAAGGCTGGGTCAAAACTTTTTTTTTTCTTTTCTTGTTTCTCTGTTAGTCTGATACCATACATACAGTTCTTTTTCTGCAGCCTAAGATTTGAATGATGAATACCAGCTTATTAAGCAAGTTTGGTGCTTGTGGGATAGCTTGGAAGTCTGGTGTAGGATTTTATTGATTTGGAAAGATTTGCTTTAGTTCCTTCAGCATTACCCTGTTTTGTCACCTCAGGTTATTTTGATAGCCTGCTCTGTGAAAATTGGGTTGTATTGAGTCTCCTTATATGATGTAGGAATTCAAATAAATATGGTGGTGTGACACCTTAGATCAAAGTTAGGATTCAATCTATACTTGAGAAGATTTGTGGTTAAAAATATGAAGTTCTGTTCATAATGACTTGTCAGTTCAGAAAATAATTAGTTCCACTCGCTAGGCCAAGCAACTGTGAACTTTTTGTGCTTGTTAGAGCAAAACTCAAGCAGCTGTAATTTTAAAATAGAGTTAGATAGTCTACTGAGGAACAAGAATTCTTTTTCCAGGTAACTAATTTTCTGTTGTTTCCTTTTCTTTTGCTTCTTGCTTGAATTAGATCATGGAGTAAAAAAAACCTAGCATCTTTGCATTAAACAAATATATCTAGTCACTCTTATTTCTTTACTCTCTTTAAATGGCTGTTGTAGACAGAGTAAGGTTTTCTGGGTGTGCTGGTTTTCTTTCCTTCCAAGCAAAATGCATCATCAGTTCAGCAGTGTAAGCATGGTTGCTTCTAAGGGCCGGGAGGAATCACCTTTGGCTGCAGCACTTAATTTTTCTGGTTTGTGTGTGCAGTGCTTTATGAGAACCATTAACAGTAGCTCTTTGGAGAGTGTAAATACAAGAAACAGGGTATTTGTAAAGCTTCAGAAAACTTCCCTTGAAGTGTGTGCATTGCAAGGTGTTCCTTAATGTGGTTAGGCAGCTGCTGTCATTTGTTAAATTGACGAGCCTTTAATTGTACTTTGTCTCATCAGCTCTGGACTTTGTCCAGCATTGATGTTTCCCACTTGTAATACTTTTGAGTTTAGAAACTTGCATGCATTCTGTGGGAAATTAAGGCCGGAGATTGACAATGGCTTTGGTAGTGCCTTGGGAAAGAAGTTACAGCTTACGCATACCATGGAGTGAAGGAAGGGGGACAGGGGAAAAGTTAGGCACAACGCAAAACCTGTTAAGTTTAGGCTCGCTTTTTTTTTAGTTGCAGTGGTGTTTTCGAGCCCAATCTCCGTTCTGTCTTCTGTATAGTGTGTTTTGTTGACTGTTTAGCTACTGGACAAATTTACAACATGCTGGAAGACTGGGAAAGGAGCAGTTAAAGAGCGTGCTTGCTATGGCAAGAGAAGTATCAAGTGATCCAGGTTATGGTAGCTCGGTCTTTAGCAGCTTGGTAACTTCATCAGTTTTGACCTGCAGAACTGTCTTCATATTGACAGTATCAAAACTTTGTGAGGAGAAGATAAAAAACAATTAAACTTTAGTCTCTCCACAATACTTAGTTTCTAATGGCAAATTTATAGCAGCTGGTAAGAGCAGGGTGGAGTTAGTGTTTACAGACTTGAAGTTTGGTGGTGCTAAACATGTAATTAATAATTCAGTATTGTCAATTCAAATTGGTCAAGCTATGATGTGATCTGATGGTTGCAGCCTTACTTTATTATATTGATACAGCATGTGCATGCAGCATTAGCACTCTGCTTAGAAATTAGAGTCTTTAACATCCCGGATCATTGCGTGATAAACCTTCCTACGGCAGCTCTTGCTGTCCCTGGGCTCTCTAGTTTCAGTCACTTCAGGTTTGTGAAGGCTCACTTGCAGAGTGGAGTTTTACAAATTCCTGCTCACCCAGGATCTTGAGGGAAATGTAGAGTCCCCAAATGTGGGAACAGGACCTGCAAGAATCTTTTAAATTGGCCACAGAGAGAAAATGACCACATCCACTAAAACATGAGATACTATCTCCCACACACTGAAAGAAAACAAAAAACAACATGCAGAATCAGACTCTGAGAAAGCATTATCTAGTAAGTTTGAAACAGCACTGTATGTGTTTCTATTTTAAGATTATTAAACATAAATTGATGTTATCTAACTCCACATGTCTCCAGTGAGAGAATGTCATCCTGAGTGCACAGAACATGGATATTGACTTGGAAGAATAAACAACTCTTCTTTGCTATTTTTTTTTTTTTAAATGCAAAGACAGGAAAGAGGGAATGTGATTTATCTTGCTACCTTTAAACTCCTTCCCCAGGCCAAGCATGTGTCATAAGCTAGCAAACAAACAAAAAAGCTTTATTAGAACAAATAGGGAAAGGATCAGCTAAAGCTCTGAAGACAGCTTCTGAAACCTCTTGCCACTTTGTATCACCAATACTCGTAATGTTCAGGATTTTGCACTGTGTGACGGTCACCTGGAAACCTGCTGATGGTTCTTCTCAGTTAAGCCTTGGGATGAAGTGGCCTTCTCTGGGACCTGAATGGGTGTGAATCTCCTTGCTGAAATCCAAAAGGTTGAGGGTGGATGGCAAACACAGTCAAAACAACACTCTGGTTTTTGTAAGCACCATGGTTCCTACTTTTTCAGTTTTCTCTGTACCTGGCAAGGGCACAGAGGCTATTTTTGAACTGTCTAGACTATTCTTCTAAAAGGGATCTCTTCTTTTTCCTCTTCTGGTTATTGGTCATCAGGAAGAAGGGAGTTAGCACATCTATTTGTGAATGTGCCCACACACTGAGCCCACATAAACATTTTATGAAGCATATTTATAGAACTGTTGTAAGAACATGTGTCCTCAAGAGCTATGCACTTATAAAACTGACTTGCATGTAGTTTAATCAGTCCAGAAGCATCACTACTAACATAAAGTTTTGCATGACATTTTCTATTTAATGTAAAATCCACTACCACCCCCTAGTCCCCTAGTTTAGCTTTAAAGAGTTTATACATGGACACAAAGACAAAATGTGAATGTGCAGGCCAGTCATTTAAAGTTCATGTTTCTGGTAATAGATTATTTGAATTATTGATTATTCCAAAGATGGAATATATTTCTCCACATTTGAAAAGTCGTGGCAGTCAGGCGAAGTCCCCAGTGACTAGAAAAAAGGAAACATCACTCCTATTTTTAGAAAGGGGAGAAAGAAAGAAAGACATGGGGAACTACAGATGGGTGAGCCTCACCTCTGTTACCAGGAAGATCATGGAGCAGATCCTCATGGAAGCATTGTTAAGGCACATACAAGACAAGGAAGATGGATGATCCGAGACAGCCAGCACAGCTTTGCTAAGGGCAAGTCATGCCTGGCTGGTCTGATGGCCTTCTGTGATGAAGTGACTGTGGTGGTCAGCAAGGGAAAACTGACCAATGTCATCTACTTACATTTCCGTAAGGCCTTTGACATGGTCTCACACAACATCTCCAATCTGGAGATACATGGATTTGAAGGGTGGCCTAATACTCGATAAGAAATTGGCTGGATGGACACAAAGAATTGTGGTCAATGGCTCTAGGTCCAAATGGAGATGACAAATGGTGTCCCTCTGGACTCTCATGGGACTGATGCCCTTTAATACCTTCATCAGTGACATGGACAGTGGGATTGGTGCACCTTCAGCAAGTTTGCAGATGACACAACATCAGGACAGGATGCCAACCGGGGGCCCTGGACAAACTTGAGAAGTTTGGGCTCGACGAGCACCTCATGAGGTTCAACAAGTCCAAGTGCAAGGTGCTGCACCTGAGTCAGGGCAGCACAGACTGGGAGAAGAAGTCATTGAGAGCAGCCCTGCAGAGAAGGACTTGGGGGTTCTTATGGACAAAAAGCTGGACATGAACCAACAGTGTTCGCTCATGGCCCAGAAGGCCCACGGCACCCTGGGCTGCATCAAAACAAGAGTGGCCAGTGGGTCAAGGGAGGTGATTCACCCCCTCTGCTCTTCCCTTGTTACACCCCACCAGGAGTGCTGCATCCAGGTCTGGGGTCCTCAGCATAAGACAGACATGGATGAGTTAGAGCAGGTCCGGAGGAGGCCCTGAAGATGACCAGAGAGCTGGAGCACCTCTCCTGTGAAGACAGGCTGAGAGAGCTGGGGTTGTTCAGCTTGGAGATGAGAAGGCTCTGAGGAGACCTTATTGCCTTCCAGGACCTGTTACTGCTCCTCTTTCTTTTGATGATGTTCTTCCCCACTGTTAATTTTTTTTTCTTTTCTTTTTATTCCCCCCTTCTCTCCACAGAGAAGAATTTAGGAGGATTCTAGATTTCTTATGTGAGTGTATGTATGTTTTCATGCTTTCAGTGCTATGAAAGATTGGTTGTGAAATGCAATAGCTTCTCAGGCCATCTGCTATAGCTAAAGAGAGAACCTTTCTCACAAATGTCGCCCTGTTGTAATCTGAGACCATAATAGCTTTTCATTAAATGGGGTTGCTTTGTCAAAGCTGACTGGTGTTGGAAGTTGCTGTGGATTGCTGCTTCCTGAGTACTCAGAAACCGCTCGGAGTTGATTTTGTTCTAGCTTGGAAAAATCAGACTAAAATGACAGTAATCATCCAGTTTTGAACAGAACAGGCAAGCAAGCATTGGTCGATAATGTTGTCTGGGGACAAGATAAGTAGAACTCTTTTCTTCCCCCCTGCCAAGCTTTGCTCACTCTTAGCTTGGCCAACTGTGCTGGCCAGTACAGCCTGACACTTCCTTTGCACTCCTCTCTGCCCAGCTGTGTCCAGCTGCTGGTGCTTTTCTTCTTCCTGCTCTGGTGGCGTGTTTACTGAGACACCAGACTCTGCTCCACTGTCTCTGCTGGTATCTCTGTCTGACAGCACTTGTGGTGTTTAGACAGGAAATGGAGCTCAACTATAATGCTGGGCTAGTGTGACTCTGAACAAGCCTGCTTCATGGCTTCCAAGATTGGTGTGTTTTGCATAGAAACTCATGGTATGTCTTCATCCAGATGTGAAAAATGCTCTAAAATTTTATTCCTTGCAGCACAGCCTGTTATTATTACTTCTATTATTATTGTTAAGCATTTGGGCAACCCACTGGTATTAACCTGATCCATGACAGTAATGCAAATGGTAACTATAACAGCAATTGAAACATGAAACAGCAGTACATGCCAACAGCAGCTAAGGGTCCAATGGGGAACAGGGAATGTCCAGAAAAAAATTACCCCTTAAAACATTCACAGATGTATTTTATAAATATGTAGCATGTTATGCAAGTATATGCATGCCTAGTTTAACAAAACCAAATTTTTGTGAAAATCATGTGACACGAGACTCAATCTTTGGAGTGACAATTACAGACAACTGAAATAGCAGATGTGCTAAAGTTTTAAAAATAAAATTACTTCTAGAGATAAGCTTCTGCTCATTTCTCACAAGCAGCTATTTTTCTGATGCTCTGGTGCTTATCTGTGTGGGTGTGAGGGCAAGATAGATCAACATAGATGCATCTGGCTGGTAAGTTTCTGTTGAATTTTGTTTGCAATATATTCCTTCTGAGATTCCTTGTAAAAAACCCACAGAACTCATGTATCATAGGTAGTTCCACAGTGAATTTAATACTGCTGGAATCGTGATTAGTAAGGGCATTTATAAAGTAATTTCCTCTCTGAACTCTGCAAGATTTCTTTGCAGGACAGAACTCAGAATGTCTTACATTCTTTGAGTGCATGTGTGAGTACGAGTCCATATCTTGACATCACAGCTTGATGTGAATTTTATGTCCATATAACATGGTGTTGTTTCACCTTCCTTTCTCCTTTTCACGTTTAACAAATGCTAATCATATCTCAGGATTGCTTCTAGTCATTCATTTCTGAGTGCCTACATGGCTCACCTGGATATTTTGTGCACAGATCAAGTTCTGCACTCAGATAACCAGGCAACAGTGTTAATTTTTGAGTAACATTCTGATAGCTTAGTTCTGTAGAAAATAGTGAGGGATTTTCCTTTTTTAAGCCGTATGTTCATTTTAGTAAAACACATTGTGAGTCAAACCTAGTTCAGAAACGTCTCTAAGACCATTGCCCCTCCTTTTCTTCCAAGCCTACTCTCTTCTGCCCTTTCTCCTCACGACTGTCGACCTATTTAACACCAGATTCAAGCTCTGTACCTCAGTTGTCCTGATATTTTGTCTTTTCCAAGGCTTGTTAAGGAGTTTTCTGTTGCATGACCACCAGTGTTTTCATCACAGTTGAGTGTAGGCATTTCTCCAATGGGTGGTTTTCTACATCATAATGTTAACTTTATTATTATATTATTGAATGTCATTATATTGCACTTTGTTGAAATACAGGTTTCTTATTTTATTTCTTTTTTCTTTTTTTAAAGTTCTTAGGGACACCTAAATATGCTAATGGTACTTGATAGCGGCAAAAATATTATCTTTGCTATGAAAATGTTGCTAAGGGAAGTGAGGGCTTTGTGGTTTGTTTTTTTTGGGGAGGCGGGGTTTACAAACTGCCTCTGAAGGAGATGCAGTAGAAACTATTTGTGCAATTAGTACAAATTACGAACGGTAGTAGCTCCTCATATGAATGAAGAGAATGGAAATCTAAAGAATGAAAGGAAGCAAAAAAGTCCTGCTTTCTCAAGAGATTGACTTTCTTTGCTTTTTGGTACTGTTGCAGGTGGTCATGTGGGAAAATCTCCTAGTCTAAGCTTTCTCAAGTCTCCTTGCCCTATCCTGGAGCTGTTTATTCCTCTGTATTGCTGTAAAACTTTTTGTTTAGAAACTTAAAAACAAGAATACAATCCCCCCTCCCCCCAAAGAAACCAAAAAACCCAAACAGAAAACCTAAGGGTTTGTGCTATAGTGTATGATTCATCATGCTTTTTTTGGAAGGAGGAACTTGCTGTATCCTGGTACGTATTCAGAAGTACCCAAGTTACTAGGCTCAGACATTTGAGGGCTTTTTTTCCCCCTCCTTCTATCAGGCCATATGTACTCAAACTTCCTGTCTTGGGAAATGAGTATAAGCTGCTTTCTCTCTCCTTAGGTGCTGGGGGTTTTTGTTGGGGTTTTGTTTGGTTGTGTTTTTTTTGTTTGGATGGTTTTTTTATCCAAAGGGAGCTGACTAATCAGCTCTAGGAGTGGGATATGTGGGGTAAGAGGTCCATTTTGGTTTGTAGCTAAAGCAGAACTCAAAAGAAAATGTTATCAAATATTTGCTTGTTCGAAAGGACAGGTTCACTTCATTATTTACAGGCAGACAGATAACGTTTTAAAGTTTAAAATCTGAAGTTGTAAAAAAAGGAAAGTATTTTAAAATCTGTCTCTGTAGTGAAGTTAGACAGATACTCTTCCACATTTTATAATTTCAGCTTTTAAAGTATCACCTTGTTTATATATGAATAAAACTTGACTTGGAAGATGTGTCCCTTTACAGCAGCTTTTAGTATGATAATATTTGAGGAAGCAGAGCTACTTGTTGTACATTATCATTCTAAAACAAAAGAATTCAGATTAAATAGGTGTGGTACTGAAAGTGAGATCAACTTTGCAACCATTAGAGCAGCAAAAATGGGTGATACAGCTCATAATGTAACATGTAACATAAAGCTGTAAATAATAGAGGAAGTATTTAAAGAAGTATGATAAATACTTGCCTCTTGCTCAATGGCTGGCTCTGTCAGCTGGCTGTCACATTTAAAATGCTGTATTTGAGGAGATTTGTGTAATCTGGACAATTTTGTATAGGGATAATAGAAAAAAAAAGCTGACCTATGATATGCCAGCTGAGAAGTGGTGTTGAATTTCTATGGTCAGTAACTTTTCAATCCAATCTGTTCACATCTGGCAAAGTGTTCTGGTGTATGGCTTTGGAACTGCATGGATGTTTTTTATGTTTAGGATGAAGATACCTGGCTGGTTCCAGACTGATCTTAGCTGGTGAATTAATGGGATGGAGTGCTGGCTTTGCTTTGTATTTAAGCACACTGTAATTAGTTAGGCCCTACTCCATCGCACCTTTTTTGGATGTAAATCTCACAGTTGTGTTTTGGGAACTTTAGTGCAAATGACAGCAGCCCTCGTATATTGCTCTGGAGTTCTCTGTTGTAGCCTGAAATCTGACAGTCAAAATGTCACAGGGTGGCCTTGAGCTGCTGGCTGCCCTGTTTTCTTCATTCTGTGCAAGATGTACAGATGCTAAGTGGTAATAAAAAGCAAATGGTATCCTGCACTTCCTTCAGGGTTGTTTCATCAGCATAGCAGCCTGAGCCCTGGTCATGTAAGTGCATGAGCCTGGATAAATTACGGGGTACCATGAAAGTTAAGGATATGGTAAAAGAGGGGGACAGCACCAGTATAAGCATGAAAGGATGACTGAGCACAGAAAAACAAACCTGCTTAGACACAAGATACAAAAGAGAGAGATTAGAAGAACAAGGGTATGGGAACAGTCCAACAATCTCTTTAAGTGCAGAAGAAATATATTGGCTGGTTTGAGACTTTTTGATAGGAGGAGGAGCCACCAATACCTATTCAGTGACTGAAAAACATCCCTCAGTGCTCCTCACTTAACTGCAGGGAGCAATTGCTGTTCGCTCAGGGAACAGAGCGGTTTGTGGTTCAAACCGGTGGCGGTGTGTCACTGCTCCCAGGAGTCAAGTGACCTTGTTTATAATGTGTAGCTGGGCCAGTATGCAGCTGTTTCCACTGTAAACTCCCAGAAAGCTGGGTTCAGGGTATGCTTGTGCATATTACTTTGCAATTAACTTTGTGTGGACACACACGCAAACCTCTTCTCCCATAGCTGCCGCAGTGCTTTTTGCTTCTGTAAGGCAGCACAAGTGCATTGTACACTTTTGGTTCACTTTTGCCCTGTTAGAGAAACAAGTGTGTGGGTAGAAAGGAATGAAAGTGATGCTTATGGTGCTGAAGAAATGAACTGCAAGGTGAAGTGGCTGGGTAGGTTAGATCTTGCTAGAGGAACCAAAAATTATTTTATATGGAACTGTTAATCCCCTGTTCTGCAACACGCCTCAGAAGAATCATTATAAATCCGGAAAAGGTAAGTATATCCAAGACTGGAATTCTTTTGGAAGAGTAGAATTCGTATGCATTCCTGAAGATAATCTGTGCAATACTATGATGCTTTCTTTTCAGAACAGCAATTAAAAATAATCATCCCATTGTGCACAACAGATTTGCTTGCATTAAGTGTTCCTAAAACAAAAAACATTTTAGGCATGAAAATTTTTTTAAGTGTCACATTCTAGTTAGAAATGGGATGGAGCTGCTAAGGATTGAAGGAGGTAAGAAGGTGGATTAGCCCTCCCTTTGTTGTGCAGGCATCCTACCCTGGGTAGTATCCTTGAACACGTAAGAACTTCCCAGGGATCTTTGCTTATCATTAGTATCGGCATGCTGCACAAAGGGGAGGAATATGTTTTCACTTCCTCATGAGATTTTCTTCAGTAGTGTGTGATTTTGTCCTTTTTCTGACAGAGCTTTCTCTTCATGCTCATGGTTTCTTCTCTGCTTTCTGGTTTTTTTTTGGGGTTGGCTTTTTTTTTTTAGCCTGTTCAAATCTCTGTCCCATAGAGTAGAATTTCAACCAGTGAGAAGGCACTTGTTTGGTGACAGAGCAGGGATCCCTTAGCAATGATTGAGCAGCTGTGGTTGTGGAGAGGGTTTTTTTCTTCAGGTGGTGGGTAGGAGACCTGTCTCTGCCACTGCATTTCCTGACGTAGAGATGTTGCAACGTGTGTTTGCAATGTGACGTTGTCCCCATTGCATGTGCCTTTCCCATGATGGAAGGAATGAGAGGGGAAGGGACATCTGACAGACGTGTAGGCATTTTATTTAATGCTGGAAGATGTAGTGCTGCATTAAGCTGAATGGAGTAACATTCTGTATAATGCAGAAAGAAGGGAAAAAAGGAAGAGGAGAAAAAAAGAGGGTAGATCTATGGGGGGAAAACCCAAGAATTTTAAGGATTTCTTAAGGATTTCTTCTCTATGGGAGCGTACCTTGGAGTAAAAGGCCTGCAAGGGATTTGTCAGCTCCTTGGAGAGCCTCTTTCTTTTTAAACAATGCAAAAGTGCCAGAAACCTGTCCTTCGGATGGGGGAGAGCTGTGTTGTGTGTGAGTGTTTTGGAGAAGTTCTGTATCTTGGAGGAAGAAGAACTGGAGTGTGGTTTGACAGTTGCTACAGCAACTAACGCTTTTTTAATGGAAGGCAAGGATAAGTGATGGTATAAAGTCTTGTGTAACTGACGTACCTTCCCCCGCTTCCTGCCAATTTTCCAGTATATTAAAACAATAAGTAATTTATGACTTCAGCTGAGAAATGGCTCTGTGTTTGCCCAGCTCAGCCTCGTTTGCAAGACTGCGTGATCTTTACAGAGACAACAGAGAAGAAATTATTTACATAACAGAAAGCAGGGATTCAAGCATCTCTGAAAAGTATGCTTTTCAAGGGACAAATGCATTCCTTGTTCTGCCTGAAGAAATTTTGTTTGATGTGGATGTCAGTGGGACAAGCCTTTTTTATCTCATAGCTTCCTTTCTTCTCATCCTCTCCCTTCCTCCCGGCCACTATTATTTTTTTGCGAAGTTTTTTAAACTCTTTTGGGTTACTATGGAGCTCTTTTTTATGTAGGAATGATGATGTATTATAGAGTAAATGAAAGATGATGCAAACTTGTGGCAGGAGGGGAATTCTGCTGGCTGTCCCTGGAGCAGTATTACAGAAGCAGCCCTGGCATAGATGTTCTCCAGTAATTGCTGTCCAGAGGGAGACTTTAACCCTTGTAATTTTTTAGGACCCAGCTGCCTGCTATTATCCAGGAGAAATGATACATGAGTGGAAACCACACATCACATCCCAGAGCATAGAGACACTCACTTTAGGATTCAAAAAGGTGCCTAAACTGACTGACTGTTCACCAGTTCAAAATTACATATTTTAATTTAGTGATGGTTTCGGTTTTACTGCTGAAATTTAGGGGCATTTTACAGCTGAATTTCAGGGGAAGAGAGTTTGGCTAATTCTCTTGTTCTTTGAAATGTTTCGGGAAGTCTTAGGCTGCAAAAAGGCATTTTGCCTCCCCCCTTGGGTTCTTTATGTAAGATCAGAAGTAATTCTGAGTTAAGGCTGCTGATTTTAATTGAAGAGTAGGTATGAAGCCTTTAATCATATTTGTAAATGAAACATAAATATGCACAAGTACAGAACCTTAAGTACAGGGTTTTGCAGTTCTTACTTTTAAAGCCCTGTTTTCATGCACCAAACGTGTTTACTTAGCTCTTCAGAACTAAGGTTTATTTTACAGATGTCCTCGTTAATATTTTGAGCATTTACAACTCATAACCAGAGCTCCCAGATCTGTATGTTTGAATCCTGTGTTTCATTTTGCGGTTTAAAAGAAAAAAGTTACCTTCGGTACGATTCATGACAATGTTACACTGTGCGTTTTCAAAAAATTATGACTGAACTAAGAGCCGGTTTTCAAGTGAATGACACTGAGGTATTTAACTGGAATAAGTTCACTGCTCTTGAGTTGCTGAGAAGCAGTGCATGAAGCATGCTCATTTTTTTTCACGGATGAAAAAGTAATAAACCTTTGCTACCAATTTTATGCATTTTAAAACTCAGTAGAGGATAATTACTGCCTTCTTGCATTCATTACGGCATTTTGTGGATTCACGTGAGATGAGAGAAATAACTGAAGTATTTGAACTAAAGGGAAGACTGTCAAAAAGATCTCTTTTTAGATATTCATGGGTTAGTGACCAGTACTTATTAGAAAGGAAATTTGCAAAGTTTGAAATCTACGACATGAATGTGTTCCTCCCCACAGCATCCTGTCTGCTGTTTTCTTCCTCCTACAACCCTCTCCTCTTCCATCCTTACTCAGACCTTGAGATGGCTTGTCATACTTCTTGCTTCTCTGACTCATTCACTTGCCCTGGTGACACCACCCCATCTCCAAATCTCTTTTACTCTCACTCCTTCAGGCTCTCTCAGGATCACCCTGCTGCAAGATTCTCCTTTATGTCTCACCATCTTTCCCTCAGTGAGACAAACCTGCTTTCATCTCTCTCGTCTTAAGGAGCCTGTCCTATTTCAACTGCTGCCCATCTCCTTTCTTGCTTTTCTATCAGATAGATTGATTCAGCTCCTTGAAGTTATTTTTTTTTTTCATTTCCATCTGGACTTCTAGGCTGGCTCTCATCCCCTCCACGGCACCTGACTGCCCGTATCCAGCATCCCATGACTACCAAATAGCACTGTGTTATTAGAGGGACACCAGCAGAACTTGCACTTGATCAATGCATTCTTTCTGCTCTTTAGGTCACACAAAGTGGAAGTCTTTCAGCTCCACTGAATTGTTAGTGAATGTGGAGTGATTTCCTAGGAAACACATAAGGACACCTGTGATATGAAGAACTGTACGTAACTGAAAATGCTAACATTTTTATTCTTATATTTTGTAAAAGGTAAAAAATTTTTGGGAAAATATGATGGCCAGGGTGCAATTACACAGTATGCAAACCTCCCGTACCTTTCAAGTTAAGGGTTTCTCCTCTCAGCGGTATGAAACTGTGTTTCAGATAAGTCTTCTGCTTAGTACTGTGGATTAGGCTCTGGCATGACAGAACATGTAGGTATTTATTAGATTTGTTTTTTTCTTTTTTCCAAAACTTGGTATGCTGCTGCTTTTTCATGCAATTATTGGAGCTCTGATTCACGGGCACTCATCTGGAGTGTGCCGATGCTGCTGACAGCTGTAGGCATGCAGCACACTTTTGTAAATTGTCTGAACAGCTAAACTTTGAGATTTACTGGGTGATTCAAGTATTTTAGTGTCTCATTTAGCCAACCACTTTAGACTTTTCTTTAGATAAACTGGAGTTATTCACCTGAAGAAATGGTATAATGTGAAAGCAAAAGCAGGTTACTTGCAGTTTGTAAGACTAATCAGTCATCGCTGGCTTTAGTAAAAAACTTAGGAAGGTTGAGGCAGAAATATATGAAGATATTCAGAAGAATCTTATCCAGCTTAATTTAGTAGCCTAAGCTAGTGCCTTTTGGGCATGGATATTACACATTCATTTTTTTCCTACAAAACTTGAAAGAAAAGCAGTCATCTCTTTTTACTTATTTTTTTCACCAGATCAAAAATGACGGGAAGTTGTTTGCAGTTGTCTTGAAATGAATTCTTGCTAAATGGTTAGAAATAGCTACTCTCAAGTATTTTCAAAGGAGCATTAAACCAAAGAATTTTCTGCCTTCATGCTGATGACATTATAGTCCAAAGGAGTTGAACTGAAGCCCAGGTTATGCAATTGATGATAGTATTTTATTGTCAGAAAACAGCACTGCTGTCTTTATCTTCAGCATTTTTTAAAGACAGAAAACTGTAATTTGGGAAATTGAACAGAATAATTCCATGTTTTCCAGCAAATGGTTCTTTAATGAAAACAGGTGGTCAGCTGTTAATACTAAGGGGCTCCATATGCAAAATTGTCCACAAACATTAAAATTAGCAAGCAGAATTCTGTGTCTTTGAAAGGAAAGCTTACCTGGCTTGGGTTCGCATTGTTACAATAGAATTTTTTTTCTTCCAATGCCCTTGTCTTTCTCTAAGGTAGATGCACAAGCTCACCTGCATTTTATTGGGTAGAAAGAAAATCTGATTTAGTTTCTACTGATTTTACTCAGTTAATAAGGTCATGTATAAAACCGTAGGTATGACTGGGTTTCCATTCTGTAGTTTAGTACTAATGCACCTCTGAAGGCTCTGATCTAAATGAATGGTAAAAGGTTGTTAAATTCAACACAAAAAAAAACCCCAGACTAAAGCAGAAACAGGGAGATTGGGTCCTACAGACTGCACAGCTTTGTAGCAGTGAACATGAGAACATGATCTAGAGGAGATGTCTCCTGGTTCTCTCTGTGCAGCCTACCCTGCTCAAGTCAGCCTAACATCAAAGAGAGTTGCTAAATCCTCTGCAACAGTAGAGGGAGGGAGCTGAGTCAGTGGCTGGGGAGGTGATGCTCAAGGTATCAGTGCAAATGCTGCCAGACTGGGAAGGCTCAGGGACACGCAGAGGGGATGCTCTGCAGACCTCGGGAGGGGCGTCTCCTCTCCGTGAGGGCCAGTCACTGGTGAGTACAACCCCTTCCTAACTGGTTCCCTTACCTAAGGAGTGGGGCTTTGTGCAATGGGCTCCTTATCCTGTGGCTAGCAGAGAGGTCACACTGTGAGGCTGTGGTGAGGAGGATGTGCCTTCTCCGAGGACTCCCTTGAGCATCCCTTGATCACGTCCTGTGAAGAAGCACCCCCTTGGCAACATCAGTGTGGCACTGTGATCATCCTCCTGTGTGGGAGGTCCTGGCAGAGATGTCCAGGGGGTGCCTGGTACGTGGGAATTCAGTGTGGGATACTGGAGCATGGTGCTGTATTGCTGGAGCCTCTGGAAAAAGCTCTTGCATAGCGTGTGAAACCTGGCGAGTCAATGTGAAAGCTGTAGCCTTATGTAAGAGTGCACTTAAAGAGTTAGCTGCAGATAAGGGGTGGCTGAGATATGTTGACTTTTGTTATCAAATAATTGATGCTCTGCTAAAAGCAGTTGGATTTGAATTTGTTGGATCAGCTGTGGTCGTAGCCTGAGAGTGAAACTTTTGACAGTTCCAGCCCTGTTTGCACCAGTTGCAGTAGGTCTTTTTATCCAGGACCTGGTCCACTATATGGAGAGTTATGGAGTGTTATCTCTGTTGCTTAATGTCTGCATATGATAAGTTTGGTTACATGAGACTGCCAAAAAAATAGAAGGAAAGAAGTTCTGGTAGCTTTCTAAGAAAGGCACTCAGCTCTTTGAAAGAGGACTCTCTCTTTGATATATGATACCCTGGAGTGTTAAATGTGAGCCCAACCTTGCAGCACAAAAGGCTGCAGTATTTTTTAACTCGGAGACATTTGGAGAGTTTTCAGTGAGGCCTGGCCTTTGTTTCTAAGTATTTATATAATCTACATTGCCAGGAATATTGATAGTTACATGCAATTTTACAAGGAGGTGTGTTTAACATCTAATGTAACAGCAGCACTTGTGTAGGGCTGTCACTTCTTTACAGCCATGCTTATTTACATTCACAGGTCTGACAAGCCTTTCATCTTGGTTTGTATTTCTGCTGTTTTCCATGCATCGTGGCCAAGCAGTGGGTTTATCACTGCCACTTTGCCTGTGTGGTGGTGGTGAGGTGTCTGAACTGTGCACATACCAAGTCTGACTGAAAGAATTTCCATAGCGCTCACTGCGTTTTGTGCAGCCTGGGTGGTTACATAGCTCTCCATGTATTTATGGGTATGGAAATAATCTCTGTTAGGAGAAGCTGGTGGTGACCATGGGGAATTCTATTAGCAAAACTGATAGGCCAAAATAAGGAGAAGAGCATCAACAACAGCACTTATAACACTCACCGATGAACAAATGCAGCTTCTGCCATCTAAATTTAACAGTGCAAACTCCTAACACAAGTCACAGAAGAGTAGCAGCCATTTGCTCACCCCTTCCTAGATGTGTTTGCCATGGAGCAGCTGTGTTAGCAAAGCCAAATTCTGACACATTGTCAAAATACCAATTTTTCTCAAAAATAACTGTTACCTTGTCACACTGTCGTGAAGTCATTATGGATTTGGGTTATAGCTTCTTCAGGGGTGAAAATGAAGCCAGGCTGTAAGTGTGTAGCGGCCCTCAGCTTTTGAGAGCTTCCATACTGCCAGGAGGTTGCTTTTTCTGCAGAAGCAAAGGCAGCCATGGAAAAGCCTCCGCTACCTGCAGTGAGATTCATCGTCTCAGGAGTGTGGGTCAAGGATGCCTCCTTTGTCATGCAGGAAGGTGGCACTGTTCTGAGAGTGTAGGTTCCCTTGGCAAGCAGCTGTGCTCCTGGGCTGGAGGAAAGCAATCTGGGAGACAGGATGATCAAAGGCTGGCCCTCTCTTCCCAGCGTGTACAATGCAGAGCGTCTCAGCCTGGAAATGAAAACAGACTGGGGAAATGGTTGTACCAAGATGCCTGGGTCTCTCTAGTTGTCATTGGGTTTTTTTTCTGAAGAGTAACAGCATGGCCTTTATTGTGATAGTCATTCCACATAACTTTTTTAGCTTATTGTCTTGGGGTAATTTCCTCCTAAACTTGTCTCAAACCGAGACCATTTGGGACCGTTATCTATAGGTCAAATTAAACTGTACCACTTGTTGATTGCTAAATTCTGCTAACAGGTATGTTACATAGGAGATAACAATGGAGAACAGAAGCTGGAGGTATTTTTCTGGTAGCTGAATGTGCAGGAGCTTTTACCAATTAAGATTTTACATCTAGTTAATAATCCTATGCAGTTACCTTGCTGTTACAAAACAGCTGCTTGGCAGTGGAGAGGCCTGTCTGCTCAGAATGGACCTCAGGAATGGGTAGGCAAGATGTGGTTGGAAAGAGGAGATGGCTGTGGCAGGTTGGGGAAAGCTACACTGGAGAGCTCTCAGTTAATGGGATTACAAAGAAAAATCTTGATTTGCTGTGCACGTGGTCAGTCTAGAGACTTATTAACATGGTCTTAACTGTGGTTGAAGACTGGTCACTCACGGATCATCCCCCTCAGGCTGTAGATGTACTCACAGGCATGTAATGACAGGAGCTGTTTACCCACAGAGAGATAGTGCTGCATTGCCTTCATCTCTTACTTTTCGAAGTCTTATCAGACAGATTATCAGGTTCTCAGAATGATAACAAATCTGGCACATTGGCTGAGATGGTGCCAGATTTCTTTGGCTCTGATGACCTGAACATGTGGGTTGATGGGTGGTTTTAGAGAGAAGTAGTGGGGTGCTCTCCTGCCCATGCCCACTCTTTCTCTGGGTGCTTGCAAGATGCTGTATCAGAGTTGCTTCAGACCTGCTTTGTGTCCCAAGCTTTACTTTTCCAGTTTAGTGTGCTATTGTTTGAAATGTCAGCCACCTCCGGCCTTATCCCGCCTAAGTTGTAAAGTTTTCTCTCCCTCTCTTCACTTGGCTCGGGAGGTAGGGAGGTTTTGGGACCATTCCAGGGCTTTTCTGAAGCTGCTTTTTCCACTGTCAGGCGGGGTCTGGCACTGAGTCAGCCACTGCTTCCTGGTTCTCACCCTTCCCTTGCAGGCAGACAGATGACCTGCCTTAAGGGAGCGACCTTTCTTGGAAGGTGAAATCAGGCACATAAATTAAACGCTGACCATAAACATTAGCCACCTACATACCTATTGTCGCGGGTTTGGGCTGATTAAATACCCAGCATCAACAAACTATTTACTTATATGCCTCTGCCATGATAAGCAGAGAAGGGGAACCAAAAATCCAGCTTTTGGGGGGAAAAATAAGGAGTATTGAGGAAAAAACGGAAGAGCTTCAAGGCAAAACAGGCTCAAACTTGGTAATCTAAAGAGAATTTATTACTAACAGAAATAACAGTGAAAAGATAGAATTATGGGGAATTAAAGCAAGCTTCCAAAACAATCCCTTATTTCCAGTACCTCCCTCCTTCCAACCTACCAATATACCAATATACACAAGGGAAACAAAACATGAGGTTTGGTCAGTGCACTCATTTTAAGAGTCTTTCTTTAAGGAAAAGAGTTCCTATCCTGTGTATGCCATGGGACTCTCCCCACAGAAGATAGTCCTCGGTGAACTTCTCCAGTGCGG
>VZTA01010276.1:64573-177580 GCA_013398855.1 Mohoua ochrocephala
GGGGGGGTCGGGTCGGGCCGGGCCCCGCTCCGAGCCGGAGCTCGGACCGGGTCCTTGAATGCCGCATCGTGAGTATTTTAACTGCGGCGCAGCCCACGGTTGTTTTCTTTGGCTGCCTGCGGCTTCGGGTTATTTTCCAGGGATCTGGCCTCCCCCGGTGGGGGAGGCCCGGGCCCGAGCGGGCCCGTTCCTTACTGCAGCCACGCAGGAAGTGAGAATCCCCAAATCCCAGAATCCCACTCTGGGTTTAGCAAATATGTGGATTGCAGAGGCGGTACCAGCTTCTGATTGGTCTAACAACCTGTCCATCTAACCAAGTTCTTCAACCCATAACACTATGAACACGTTAATCCTGTGTTAGCCGTCCCCAGTGCAGTGTTCATTGATCAGCAGTTATTATTTGTGCCGTGCTTTGAAGATGACAGCAATATGTACGTATCTCTAATCATTACAGATTAGCATATTACACCAAAGCAGAAACTTTACTGAGATAATTTATCCATATTCTGATGAAAGAGGAGTGTGTTTGTTATGAGAGCTCAATGAGGCACAGAACTTATTTGTTACAGTTCCAGAGGGGAAAAATTTGATAACTGAGTGGGAATCTTGTTAGCCACATCTTGCCCTGTGCTGAGGGGGAATGAAGGTATTAATTTACCTGCCTTCCTCTGTTTGTGGGTTGTAATGTGAACTGACTTTTCTTCCTGCCCTGGTTCTTCTCTGGAAGGCTCCTCTCTCATTTTATGAATGCTTGAGTGCTACCAGTTTTATCTTGCCCAAGCATCTGTGGAAGAGGATAAAGGAAGACACTATTTAAGCATCTGGATGCATCCTGGGCTGCTCAGGAAAGAAATAAGTGCCTTACCTGTCTCTACAAAGTATGGTCAAGGGGAGTTTGATCCACACCTCTTGACATTCACCAGGGCTGAAGAACTTCCACCTTGAGGTGTGAGTTTCCTGTTCCTTCCTTAACCTTGCTCTTCATATTTCTGATCTTTTCTGCCCCCTCCATTTAGTCTTTACTGTTAAAATTGTTTTCCCTGGTGCCATGCTTAACTTGATCTGAGTTCATGCTTTGCATAATTAGATGTGAGAGAAAATACGATCTGACAATGACAGCAGGCATGCTTTTTGAAGTTAACGGTATGTGTGTAACCATTAACTTAAGGAGAAGCTCACTTGGGCCTAACATAACACTCCTTCCACAGACACAAAATTAAAAGACTAAGTCATGTGAAAAAAGAGCCTATGTCTAGAAATCTCCATGTTCCTGATCTTAGCAGCGGTTCTCCTCATAGAGATACTGCACTTGGATGGACAATTGCTGCCTTCTGGGCTGCCCACATGGTTGGGAGAGTTTGGGAGGGGAACCTTTATGGTGGGAGGAACCAAGAGGGTGGCTGACCTTGCAGTCAAGGTCTCTACTAATTGCCTCTTTCAAAGCAGTATGTTCCAGTTGGGCTCTTCAGTGTTTGCTCTAACTGTGGGCTGCTCTCTTTGTCAGCTGCAGGGGAGTGATTTCTACCTTTGAGGCCTTCAAAATCATCCCTTTCTCTTCATTAATCAAAGACCTAATCAGATTACAGGGGTCTAAATAGACTTCAAGCACTAAGTTTTTAAGTTCTGTGGAAATTTTCCCCTCCTTAACATATGATAACATGCAGACTCATTTAAGTTAATGGCACAATACTTCTCTCAGGAGATCGTTTTCTAATTGATATTATTGCTGCTAACATTATCTGTG
The DNA here is from genome assembly GCA_013398855.1 of Mohoua ochrocephala. NCBI lineage: Eukaryota > Metazoa > Chordata > Aves > Passeriformes > Acanthizidae > Mohoua > Mohoua ochrocephala. The sequence goes on from VZTA01010276.1 coordinate 66,318, forward strand.
GACAATTAGTATCTGATGGGATCCCTTTGCTCCTGCTTGGTGAAGAGATGAAGCCTCCCAGGGCAGCTGCATTCCACAAACAGCTGAGTTGCTGCAAATCCCTGTGGGGCCCCAAAACTCTCTTGTTTCTAAAAGAATGTTTTCCAGTCATTTTACATGGCTTTGATGGTAGAATGTAAGTGATGGAAAAAAAATACCTGAGTCACTTCATGCTGTTCTTTTTCGTCATGTTCTGATATTTGAAACTTTGCAATTTGGTTGATTTTAGCTGTCAAGAAGATAAATTTCCCATGGATGCTTTAGACTTGAGAATACTTGTACTTTGCTGAAATTTTTAGGCAACAATAATAAATAGTCTTTGCATGTGAACTTGTATCAAGAGAAACAGAGTTATTAATCCTTTGGGGAAATCATAACTGTTTTGCTTTCTAGATGAATTTCAATTAATTTCATGTGGTCTCACATAGATTCTCACATCTTCTTTTTGTAAGTTCTCTTTCTCTGTTTTATTCTTTGCTTTACACCAGTGTGCCTTTGCTTTCCTCAAAGTTTCATCTACTTTTTTCACTTGGCTCTAGTGGCATATTTAGTACATCTCACACTCTCAGCCCAACTTTATTCTGGATTTTAGGAAACTCCTCCATCTTCTTTCAGGTTGCAGGTTGGTAGTGTAATGTCCCTTGCGATCTGCCGGAGGTTTCCACTCTTTTTCTGTCATTTTTTCCCCTCTTGGTTTTCTTCCCCATTCTGTCCCTTTCAGTCTCGTACAGGATTTTTGGCCCAGTAAATTGGCTTGGAAAAGCCAGTTGGCTGTGGCTAAAGAAAATAAAGGGGTTTTTTCAGGCATTGTTTATCTCTACCTTGAGTTCCAGCAGCGCCCTATGCCAAATGCCACGTGCATTTATAGAGGTTACCTTTCTCCCAGCAGTAAGTCAGTAGCTGTAGGAAGAAAAAGGAGCTCAGCAAGATGCAGATGTTTTTCCTCAAGTTGTCTGCTCCATGCAAATATGCTGTGCTTATATGCTTTCTTCTGATATGAAAGGCTGTATAGCACAGGTAAAGGTGAGGGAATGGAACTTAAATCCAGGTGTGTAACTTATTTTATCTGAGAGAGGAATGTGAAGGTAGTGGGTATGTTGCTTCATGGTAAGTTGAGCTTACCTTTTTTTCTTCCTTGCTTATGTGTGAGGAAATAAGGGAATAATTCCTTGTCAGGTGAGAATTAGTAAGCTGGGTAATGCTGCTTTCAAAATTCAGAAGTGGTAAATACATGGGGAAGGGATTCTGGAGCAAGTGACATTGGAGTAGTGAGCATTTTTGTAGAAGTGAACCTATGTGTGAAGGAAAAAGATTGTTTGCACTTATCGTTCTCTTGTTGCTTCATGTCTTGTGTCAGGGTAATCATGAAAATGGACCTTTCTGAAATCATAAATGACAGTTGTAAGTCACTGAAAGGTGGTAATACAAGGATACGTAACTGAGAGTTGACTTCCTTTTACAAAATGTCCATCTTAGGAGACAGGTTTTCACAAGCATGGACTCAGGTATATGCATTTCATGTGTTTACAAATGGTTAATGTGCCAGTGTGCTTCCCAGTGGATTGTGGCTCTGAGCTGTCATTTGTGACTTTGAAAGTCTGCTCACAGTAAGCCAATAGGTAAGAAGATGCAGAGATCCTGCAAAATGTTGATACGCAAGATTTTGGTTGCTGTTCAGATCCACTGGCCTACATGCAGAGGGCTGTTACCTCTGTTTTTTTCTAGTCTCATTTAAATGAACTAATTTTTTATCTTCCTTTTTCTGATACCAGTTCCTGATTCTCATTTCTCTAAAAGTCTCACTTTGGTTCTCAGAAGCAAATGAAGGCGTTCAGTCCAGCCTTAACTTGCAAATTAGTTCTCAGAACAAACTAGGCTGAACATTTTCCACTTGAATTCAGTGTTCTTGCTTCTACTGGTGCTGTAAGGTTAGTAACCTTTTAATCAATATTAAAGTTTTGTCTGTCCTATACTGCTTACCGTTACCATTCCCCCCACCAATACTGTTCTCTTCTTCTTTTAATTGTCTTCCTCTGTTTTTGCCTTCTTTAATTTTTCTTCTGAGTAATCTCTTGGAAAGGAGATTTTTCTTCCCCCATTGCTGCTGCATTTCTCTTCCTGTGAGCTGCGCCTCCTGTGTTTAGTGTGTAAACATTCATTGCTGTAAGCTGCTCTTTGAGATCCAGAGGCAGATACAGGACCAGTTCAAGGGAGGCAAGTAGAGGTTTAAATTCTTCTGTTTGTGTTGTGCTACATGGTGGGGCAATCCCACACGGTGGAGTTAGAGATGAACTGAAGTGCCTGATCTCCAGCGCTGCAATAGCTCCTTTCCAGTTGTCCTTATTTCTTCTCCGTAGGACTTTGAGATGAGCTGTGTGTAGCTTCCAAGGGCTGGAATGGGCACTAAGGATTTATATAATAATGGGGTTCTGCAAAATGTCTGGTGCAGTATATGAGATCCTTTCTTTTAAAATAACAGCATTTGCCATACAGTTATTTTGAAATGCTCGATACCATTTACACGTTCTTAGAGCAAGCGTCCGTGCAGGGGGACATTGCCATTATGGAGAATGAAAGTCTCTGTGTATGGGCAGCACAATGTAAAGGTTAGGTTTCACTTTGATTAGAAAAGCAAACAGTTGGTTTGGAGTCAAGTAAAGCTTTTTCCCCTCCTTCTCTCTCTAGGTTGTTCTGTTATTCTTACATTTCTTTGGTTTTTAAAACAGAAAAAAAGAATAAATTTTTTTTTTTGAAGTGGCCATGCATTCTAAAAATATAGAATATTTTGGATGAAAAGTGGATTTGATAGTAGAAATCTGACTTCCTTTTGGCTTCAGGAGATGCTACTCTGACAATTAAGCTAATAAGAACTAATATTTAGCATCATGCATAAAGGAGATGAGAGCAGAAGAGATTTATGCCTTGAAGAGCAGTTTTGTCAGTGATGCTGAAGAGGGTCAGAGTTTGGTGCCTGACCTAAGGCCAGGCGGTGTAGGCGGCTTCTGTTGACGCTGCTGCCGGCAACGCAGGTTTGACGTGGAGGCAGCTATTCCAGGTGAACCCTGTCACTTCTGGGTGGTTTTGTTCCTGTTGAATAAAGCAAAACAAAAGCACAGAGATGTTTAAGGGACTGGAAGTACAGCTTCTGCAAGGCTCAGTGGGCATCTGTGGGGGTGTGAGTGTGCAGTGAGCAGCAGCAAAGCTGGGAGCCTGTGCCTGGGTGTACCTCCAGCAGGCTCAGCCTGTGCTCGCTGCTGGGACACATTTGGGGGATTTCTTAGCAGCCAGTGCTCACCACTGGTGGCTGAATCTCTGCTTTCCCATCACCAGCTCTGCTGCCTTTCTCCAAGAGAGCTCCGGCAGCACTTCTGCTGTCAAAGCAGGCCGACAAGCAGCGTGGCACTGGCTTCCATAAGATCTTTTTTACCTCTTTCATGTTTTCATGGCTCTTTGGGAAAGTGAATTCTGACAAGTGTGGCAGAAATCCTCTCCCAGCATGCCAGCATGGTGATAGTCCTCACTGCACTGGTAGCAAATACCTCTCTCCTGCCTTTCCCTTAGGTATGTCTGTCGAGGATGCTGATATAGCCTGTGAACTGGCACTGTGACTTGAAAAGTGCTAACTTCTACAGTATAAGCCTGTCAAATTTAATTTAAGGATATAGTAGTTAATAACTCCCTGTGTGAGTATGCCTATTTACAGAAATATAAATGGTTAAGGCTCTCTTGTGACATGGAGCTAGTGAAGCTAGTGATTTTAATAATATGTTTTTTATTAAGTTCAGTTCTCTCAGAAAAAAGTTTTTTTCTTTCCTCATTAGTAAGAGGATGAGTATGGCCTTGTGTTCTTGGATAATTTGCAAAAACAAAACTAGAGACAGTCCGTGGAGAACTAATTCTCTATGTTTCTATTAGAAGTGCAGGATGCTTTGTGACAGTGTCATGTTCTCACTGTCTAAAGTCAAGTTCAATCACGATATGCATACTTGGTGTGGATTATATATGTCTGTATTTTAAGTAATTTTTTCAGATTAAAGTTATCAGATAGTCTTTATAATTTGGTATATTGTAGCTTTTCAAACCCCAGTGTGACCATTTTTCAGGATAGTGTGTTTATTCAGTTCAATCACTGTGCTGTTTTCGGTACAGAGCGTAGCACTTCAAGCTCATCTTTTAAATCCAAAGTTCAATAAAAGAATTGTTGGTTGGCGGAGTTGTTTGTTTGTTTGTTTTATGTTTGTTTGGTTGGTTTTAGTTGGGTTTTTTTTCTGAAAGTATTTTTATTCTCTGCTTTTTACGCACTTTTGCTTTTTTTAGTTGGAGTGCTCCCTGAGGAGGAGGGTTAATGGAGGTATGCACTGCTGACTACAGGAGATGGATTGATTTCTGAAAGCAAGTGAAAATGCTTGAAATGCTTGAGCTTTTTTTTTTTTTCCCCTGGTTTCCTGATCTTTAATCCTGAAGGAGAAGGAAAAAAATGAAATTAAAACCAGCCTTAGAGAGAGCTCTTGTGCAGTGGTGATGGGGTTTGTGTTTTGTCTCTCTTCTAGTGGTGATAAGAAATGGGTTCAAAGATACTGAAAGAATGAAAGTCTTTGGCCTTTTCATGAGTAAAAGCATTAGTGAGCCTGAAGTATGAAATGGGGAGAAAAGGAGTGAGCTAAAAACTGTGTAAGCTTGTTGCACTGTTAAAAGACACTCCTATGGTCTTCATGCCTTCTGAATCACTTAGTGAGCATGTACTGGGGTTCTTTTAAACAAAACAGGACATGTCATTAACTCTGTCTGTTGCAAAGGCCATGATGTTTATGTTTATATTTTCCTGTAGGATGCAAGGTCCTGCAAAGTGTACTCTTCCCTTTGTACAGCATTGCACGGTTTGTTGTTAATACACATTTCTTCCTCTGAACTTCCATGTAACTTAATGAACTTTGACAGCACAGACTCAAGGCTGTATTGATATCACAGCTCCACAGAGAGAGAGATGACTGTCAGATCAGATATCTGGCTTAATTACAAATTTGTTTAAAATTTTATCTTTTGCTCCAATCTGGCAGCAGCTAAACTGATATAAACTAATCCCAACCTGACAAGAGTGTGACTGCACAGAGGTTGATACAGTGATTTAACTAACACACTCTCTGCCCGAGGGGAGGTGGGTGTGAGGGAGAAGCTTTTTTATTGCTGCTTCTTGCTTTTTCTTGTTGGTGGACTGCTATGGCTCCAGCTGTGTGTCCAGGAGCAGACAGGATGGTGGGTTTGTGGGATACCTGGGCAGGTGGGGATTCCCCTGCTGTTGGGGCCACATGGGTTGGCTGGGATGTCCAGGATGCTGAGGCAGGTTTGGTTGTTCACCCACCTGCAGCTGTGCAGGTTGAGCTGGGTTGGCAGGCTTGGCTGCTGCTGGGGAAACGATGCAGCCTGGGATTTACATCAGCTGCTGCTGGAGGGCCATGATGAGTCTGTGTTGGAGAGGTGCTAGGCTCTGCATCTGTGGATGTTGGTTGGCAGTGTAGCCAGCTCCTGTTGAATCTTAGCCATTGGTTGAATGCAGAGCTGGAGAAAGATAGATACCAATTCTATTGTGTTCTTGCTGTAAATTTAGCGTGTGTAGGCTGGTGGCAGTTAGCGACTCTTGAGGATGGTGCCCGTTATGCTGTCCAGATTGTATAATAAAAGGTCTTGGACCACATTTTGTCTTCCCTGTGATTTGGTGGTCTGCATCTTTTCAAACTACCAAAGAACACTATTTTATTCTCCAGACTGGGAATCTTATTATTTTATTAATTTACTCTCTTCCTCAACTGGCAGGAGGATATAATAGAAGCATCATAGTGACAGGACAAGGGGTAATGGCTTTAAACTAAAAGAGAGTAGGTTTAAATTAGATATTGGGAAGAAATCCTTTACTTTAAGGGTGGTGAGGCTCTGAAACACTTGTTCAGAGAAGCTGGCTTGGAGAAGCTGTGGATGTCCCATCCCTGAAAATGTTCACAGCCAGGTTGGGTGTGGCAGTCTGGTCTAGTGGAAGGTGTTCCTGCCCATGGATTGGAACTAGATGATCTTTAAAGTTCCTTCCAACCCAAACCAGTTCATGATTCTATGATAACAGAAGAAGCATGCCAGATGCTTATTCTTGTGAGATGTTTAAGGGGAAAGTGTCTGAACTCCACAGTACAGTGTCATATCTGTCCATGTGGCATATGGCCCCATGCATTTTCTTCCCTTGTATTTGAATTCAAGCTATGGAGCATGCAGGAAAGAAATTTATTTTGCTTTCTTCTAACTTGTGTACCTGTGAGGGTTCTTAGGCGTTTAATTTTTCAGGTGTCTTGACACAGCACTTTTAAGTGCTTGGCATTTGGGTTTTTGTGTAACAAATGTAAGCACTAGTGCAGGAGTAATCTGCCTCTGTATACAGATTCACAGGCAGTCAGTGAATGCCACTCTGGCTGTGATGGAGATTTTGCGTATACAGAAAAAATCAGAAGAAATTGAAATGTCACCTCCGGTCTCACCAGGCTCTGCTAGCATTTCAAAGGTGTTACTGCCTTCCAAAGAAGTTATTCCTTCATCCAGTGAAGAAAAGGAGTCACTGATAATCCATAGGTATGTTAGCTTAGCATTTTTCCTTGCCTGAGGACAGGCGGCAAAGCCAAGCTTTGTGTTGATCGTGCTGCTACGCTCTGAGTCAGTTGTAACACCTATGATGGCATCATTTTCTAGAGGTTTTCAGTGTCCTTTGAGTGCTGAACAGCACTATGAGAAGACAGAACAATTTAAGTAAAATAATTCCATGAAAAAAACCTCTCAGACTTTGTGTGACCAAACTTACAAAATTTGATTAATTTCTGACAATTCAAAGATGCAGATCTTAAAATGATAAGGTCTACTAGAACGTCTTTTCAGGTGAGTCTGGAAGCCTGAAATTTCTGGTTTAGAGTTGCCTACATGGAGACACTGGGCCAATGTCATAAATTTTGAGAAATCCTGAATTCAACCAGGTGAAAGGGCAGACGAGACATTCTGGTAAACTTTTTTCTGTCTTTTTCCCCCAGAGAGCAGATCCTCCTGCTGTAACACGTTTTGAATGTTTTGTTACGGGTCTCATGAACTGAAATTAAATTTTTAAACCATTACCATTTCATAAGAATGAAAACTCTGTGTTTCCAGTTCTGTTTCAACTTTGCTGCTGCAGTCCACAAGGCTAAAACTTAAGGCCATCTGGTCTTAGAGGAATGGGAAATATTTTTGTACTAGCTAAAACACTAAAGCAGGAAAAAACCCCAGATATCATAGTTTCCAAAATCTGCAATTTTCTTTTCCTAATGTAGTGATCAAGTTTTCTCTTACGCAGATAACCTTTTCCAAATACTCAACGCTTCTGAACTTTCTGATTAGGTACAGGCAAAAAAAAGGCTCCCTGAAACTGGACAAGATTTTTGTTTCTGTTTTTTTTTTCCCTTTCATTTAAAGGATGTAATGGACTTTTATGAATATGGAGTTGCCTGAATACAAATGCATGAACATCTCCCATTTTTAGGCAAATTCCTTTGTCATAAAATACAACAAACCCAGAATTTAATTTACCGTGTAAACTTCCATGCTCAAAACAATTTCTGGACTGATAAACCAGGACTGACACTTAGAGATATTCCTTATAGTTGGTGTGTTTTCATCTTCCAAACTCATTTTAAAATGGATTGTCTCTGTCTGAAGACCAGACTCCGGTGAGTCAGGTTCACTTTGCTGTGCTCTGGTTTTATATGACTGGAAGCTGTTGGACACTGATGTAACTCAATGAATCACTGCCTTCCTGCTGCCAGATATTTTAAAGAGAACGTGTGTGTCAGAAGGATGAAAATATTTTACATTGTAGCTGAAATTGATAAAACTAGGTTGTGTTGGATGGTGGTAGCTCGGAAAGTAAACTGTAAGATGTATTTTGTTTACCTTGGTGTTACGAAGTAAAATTTCTCTGAAGTAACATAGCTTTTGGCCTGGGTCTTGCTGGCAGTCTTTGAGTTCGTGTAACGAATGGAGCTGTGATGAATTTGTCTCACTGAGTTACTGGTCGGCCACTAAGGGTAGGATTTTTCAAGCATGAGCTTTCTCATCTGCCAGTTAAACATATAAGGCAATTGTCTTGTACCTCACTATGGTCGGCACAGTGAAGACCTCTTTAGGTCAAAGGATGGCAGGATAAGTGAGATGATTCGCAAAATAGCTCAGCCTTACAAAACCCAGCCCACATCTGTGATCCAAGAGAATAATTGCATACAATAGATAGCAAAACTTCTCAAACTAAGTGTGTACTTAAATGTTTTGCTGACTGGCAAATTTGCCTTCTGTCTGAAGTCATTAGGAGCTTATTTTTACATGAAGCATTTGCAGTCAAAACAGTGTGGCTATCTCTGCTTCATTTCTATGGAAAGATTAAAAAGATTGCAGGAGTTTGGAAAAGAAATCTTGCCCTTTGGCCTGGAATGGCTGCCAATTCTGTCATGCCATTCCAGGTAGCAGGAGAGCAAGTTTGCCTTTGCAGTACTAATCTTTACCTTGTGCTGTTCATGGGAAGCAGAGCAGTCTTCTGAAAGCAGTGGTGGCACAGAGCTGGTAAATGCGGTGTGCTGCCTCTGGGACCAAGGTGGGTGTCTCTGTGTTAGCACTCCCCTGCACCCCGGGGTGTGTCTGTGCGCTGCTGTGCTGCGGCTCTCCTCCATCTCCCCGAGCACTGCCTGAACCAGCCACCTGCGCTCGCTGCCGTGAGGAACCCTGGGGGTGTAGAAGGGCCCTTGATCTGAAGGGGTCCTTCCCTGCACCACAACAGCCTTCATCAGCCGTCAAGGGCTTCTACCTTCCCCAGCCAGTGGCACTGTCTCATCGATCAGACAAGGCATTCATTCCCAAGAGGTCTGCTAAAATCCAGTCAGAGCACTTACTGTACAGGCCAGCTTTATTCTTTCATTTGGAATTTTCGCTTTGTAGTTTTGTATAGGTACGGTTGATGTCGCACCAGAAGGTAAGAAGAGTATTCACTGTGAATCCTCTTAACAACACTGAATTGCTCTTGTAGTCACAACGTGACTCTATTACCCACTCGTGCAGCAAATGTTGCACTGAGGAGGCAAGTGGTCAGCATTTATCCCTCCATTTTTCTCAAATGTTAGTATTTGTAACGAGAGGTAAAAAATACTGCTTTGCTTATCATTATATGAGAAGAAAACAATGCTCATGTATTAGCATCTGAATTAAAATAAACAATCTGAAGATATCAAGGACAGATTTTCTGCAGTCAATTTGGAAACTTTGTTCATTTATTATTAAGTATTTAGTGGGAACAGCAAACTGGTGATAAAATTGGTCTTTGGAATTATTCTTAAGACAGAATGCAAATGTTTGAACTTTTTTTGGTTTTGGTCTCCATTGTTTTTGCAATCTCTGAAGGCAGTTCCCTTTAATTTTGAAGCCCTGTTCATGAGTACCAAGAGCAAAAGGACTAAATGTCATTTAAAAGTAATGTAGCAATACTTGCCAACAGCACAGCTTTAGTAGATTCTGAGACAGGAATGTGGGAGCAGTCATAGCCTTAAAAAAACAACAATAAGCTTTAGCAAATGGAGAATCTGCAAAAATATTTGAGAGCTGTGCATGATCCCTTCTTGCTGTGTTGAATTTTTGCTCTCAAGATTTTTTAGGGGTTGGGTTTAGGATTTTTTTCTTCAAGAAACTTCACAGAAGACTTTAAAAAAAAAAGATAAAAATATTTACTTAAGAGCTGCCTTGAAGACCACTCCCTCGCTAGAGTTAATTTTTTTTTTCTCCTTTTCCTGGCTGTTTTATCTATCTTAATGTACCTTGGTTCACAGATCATAGCATTTTGTGCCAAATTCTCATATCGTTTATTATTATAATGGTGTGGTGCATTTGTCTTGCTGAAAGTATTAGCTGAAGTGACCTCTATTCAGAAGTGTGCATCAAAGTTAAGGAGGTCACGCCTTCAGTGTGCTGCTATGAGCAGAGCTAAGAATCTGGGTGGAGTTGATATTTCCACAGCAGGAATTTGTCCCGTTCTCATAGTTTTAAGAAATAATAGGTTTCCAGCAAAAAGATTTCACAGCTTCAAGATTCGGTATTGGAGGAGGAGGATTAGTATCTATTTGCACGTAGTTTTAAGCGATCACAGAACTGTCACCCATGCCTTACCCAGAGAGTGAGCACCCAGATCTCCCTACAGGGAACATCCTTGCTCTCCCCGGTGAAGAGGAGGAGAAGAGTGGACAGATGAATTCCTGCATTTGGATCACATTTGGAAGGGCTTTCCATTTCCCAGCACTTAATGACTTCATGCCTTTACAAATAAGGCTTTGAGGTCGTCCATCATTCACATTGTCACAGCTGGGAGTTGAAGAGAGGGAAGGTATTTTGCTTTTCTTGCAATAAGCCAATTTAGGTCATGTTCTGTGCTAGTAATGCTATATCAGGTCATGAAAATAAGCTTAACTGTCTGGTTTGGTAATATTCAGAAATAATTTCAGGAAACAAAATTTCAATTTTGATGTATAAAGCTCCTGGCTTCTCAGGTATTTAGGTATGTATTTTGAGAGCCAGACATAGTGTTTCTTCTGTCCTGGTGTGAAGTTTCAGGACAAAAATATTCAGGGTTTTCATGGTGATGAAAGTTAGGCTAATACACTAAATTTTTAAGTGATGTTTTCCATTTTATTATATTATTAACATTGTTAAGGTCTCAGTGAGGAAGAACATTGCAGAAATGCTGAGTAAGGCACAGTAGATTTCAGATGTTTTTTCACACAATGAAAAATAAAATGCAATGGTAGTGTAAATCAACCCAAATATTTTTTATGGCATAAAATTTCCATATCCTGCGAGAATTCTTTAATTAGAAGCTAATGTTAATGTTCTGCATTAGGTAGAAGAAGGAGATGAACAGTAGTTTGGTTGGATAGCCATTAGCTTAGGGAAAATGGAGTGAAAAATGCTCAGCATTAACTGAATGGAAAATGACAAGTACCTTTTTTGCTGGCACAACCAACCTCTATCGAAAATCCTTACACCGCCTGAACTTCCTGCTCTGCACAACTTGCACAGAGCCTGTTAATGTTTTATTGTGGAGATGAGAATATCCCTTCTGCTATTGCTTTTCAAGGAGTAATGGGATCATCTTCTGCCAAAGAGTAAGGGGAATAGCTCCTTTCCTTTGGAAAGATCATTTTCTCTGGGCTAAAGGAAAAAGATTAAATAGGCTGCAACAGCTCCTTCTTAGCCTTCTCAAGGTAGGAAAATAAATCTGGTAGATTATAGGTCTCCTTGTTTTCATTTGCCTTTCCAAAGTTGAGGAAAATGTCCAACTGTTCTCTTGTCCCAGAAGAACCAGGAGAGAGAGGGGCTTGGAAACGGTGGAATCTCCTCTTAGTAACTGGGATACTGCAGCCATCAGGGAACCCATTGTGTCAGAACAACTCCTTCGTGGGTTTTTTTGTTTCGTTTTTGTTCTGGAATCAGAAGAATTGTGCAGGAGTGAAAATAGAAAAATATACTGAGCTGACAAATCTGGTTTAAAATGTGCAATAAAGACAGCCCTGTTACCGTGCTCTTGCAGAGCTCAGGAGTGCCAACAGCCAAATTTGTTGCAAGTCAAATACGACAGAGTGGCCAAAGGAGAAATATCCTTTGTATTTTCAGAGATTTACTGATTTGGCTGTCATCAAAAAGAACAAGTCATCTTGTGCGTAACTGCTTGGACATGCGATTCCAGTGACTGGTGTGTGCTGGCAAGTAGGTAAAAGAAGTGCTTGCTACTGTCTGTAAATTGTACTGGGAGCTTCATCTTTGTTAGTTGGAGTGTACAACTTCCTATGTAATTTCAGAGAAGTAATCCCGGTGTCTGCTCTGTAAGAAAACAGCATCGAATTGTAACAAATGTATAAATCATCCTGACTTGAGGTGCCTTGAGTCTTCTGACATTTGACCTTAATCTAGCTGAAGGTTGGGGGAAGCTTGGAGCCAGTTTGAGAGTAGTGTGACCCTATCAGTAGGACTGAGGGTACCTTGGAAAGACTGTCCTATTGTGGGTAAAACATTAATTATTGTATAGCACTGATATTAATGATAAATATAGTTTGGTTTTGTTATGAGTTAAAACTGTGTAGTATACACACAAGTTCACTCTTACATGAGTATTTCATACAGCTTGGGCAGCAAAAATAAACCACGAAATGTAGTATTACCTTTTTTGTGCGGGTTTGAAGAATTGACCTGCTCGGTCACAGGCCAGAACCTCTTCCTCTTTTTCATATGCATTCTGAAGGTAAGGCAATAGACTGCACGACTCTAGTACAACCATGAAAGCAGAATTAAGCCAAGAAGATGCTTCTCTCTCTGTCCTCTTGCTTTACTCTAGACGGTACTGCTTCATGTCTTCTCACTTGGCTGCAGAGCACGAGTAGCTTTCTTAGAGATACCTGAATGCCATGCCTGCCTTTCTGCCTCTTGCCCTGCTCTCTTGGGCCATGGCTACACAGAGATTGAACCACGTCAGAGAGCTTCCTCTGGTGCTGGGACTCGATCACCTGTGCTGTCGGTGTATAGAGTGAGCCTAGGCCAGGAGTGATTTCTGACAGGCCGTTTGGACATGGCCACTCTGCAGGGGGAGGCAGTTTTATCGTGTGGATTAAGGCTGTTCCCTGCCAGCTGGGTCACTGTCAGGGCACAAGCCCAGACACGTGTAGTTTGTGAATATACCTTTCAATCTTTGGTTATGGGTTTGTGGTTTTCTCTGGCATGACAACACAGCCCTTCAGCCCTGAGTGAGAGAACCTTTTGGTCAACTGTCCATATCAGCAGTGATAAGCCACGATATTGGGAACATCACAGGGCTGCTGAAGCTTAGCAGGTGGTAGAGCTAAGGCAGCCAGCCACATGTGTGCTCTTTGACTGGCAAAACTCTTTGCAAATACATTCATTTTTACTTTGATCATGTTCAGGAGCTAGCACATAGTGTCTTTCCGTAGCTGCAAGTTAACAGTGCTAACACAGATAATAATTGCATTGCTGTCGATGCGTTGTCGCCTTTCAGCTGCATAAGGTTGGTCACATACGAGCTCCTTGGCTATGAGATCTGTGCCTTGTCCCCGTGTGTGCGGAGCTGCTGGAGGCTGCAGCTGTGCTAGCAGGCCAAGGTCACAGCTTGGCTCCCTTGCGTGGGTCCTGGGGCATGGTCTGGCCACACACCAGCCCCCTGCCTGCAGAGAAACAGGTGGGTGAGTCAGATGGAAGCCTCGGTAAGACCCTGCAGCTTCTCCATCAACACTGCCTGAGTGGGGTGGGCACTGTGGTGTGTCCCTCCAAGTGTAGGGACAACCCTGAGGGTCGCACACTTTCTGATGAATATTTATAAAAGATAAGCTTCTGTTATTGATGTACATGAAGCTGTGCTTGCTCTCTGCTGTGACAACCCGTGACTAAAGCCACCTTCTCTGGGCCTCTACAACCTCCTTTGGAGACAGTGGGGTCTGTCTCTACCAGCACTTAGAAACCTCCAAAATCTTCGGAGCATGATGCCATACAAACAGAACAGGCAGGAATATTCGCTTTCACAGTAGAATAAACAAGATGAGGTTAGCTCTTAACCCACTGGAAAACACTCCACCTTATAAAAGACCATGTAACCTGTATCCTGCATGGCTCTCTTTATGCTCAGGAAACTTGTTAAATATATAGGAAATTAAAACAGGTAATAACTTGTTATAGCATGTTGCAAGTTTCAGTAGGTGGAGTTTTTGTTATTTCAGTTGTATTTGTTAGTGCATTAGCAGGGCACAGTGAGAATTTTGTAGGCCACCCAAACACACCTAGAGACATACAGAAACTCAGTCTGGGTGGGAAATTGGGGGCATAGCAGAAAATTACAAGGTCTTCCTCCTTGCAATAGCCTTTTTTTTTCTGCTTCTAAACCTGGAGCAACTGAGTGTTCTTATTCTGTTATTGCCATTTTGTCAATGAATTGTTCTACATGTGAGGTATTTTTCTCTTAAACTGATGATGCTTGCATAGCCATATCTGCAATGCAGACACACACATATCTGCTTCCACATTTTACGTTGAATCCTTACACCTTCTGCAGGGCTCCAGCTGTATCTGTGTTTTGCACTGGTTTCCCTGGGGTTGTTTTACTGGTGAGGCAGAGTCCAAGATTTAGAAAACAGGTCTAGATCCAGCACAGCACAAAACCCACATGGTGGCTTAGATGAATGTTTTTTGGCTTGTGGAGTTTTAAAATCCATGGTGGCTGTCAGCAGAGCCAATAAATTCTCCACCCTTTGGCGTTAGATAGCAACTCAGTACTATTGGCAAGGTAAATGTCTGCAGTTTGGAGTTTATCTTCTCTCCAGAAGGTATGTCTTTATACAGACGATGCCTTTTATACAAAGAAAAGTCTGTGAGGAAGTGTGTAATGTGACCAAGAGTGAAGTAGCAGATTGTGACTCTGTTTACATGAGGACAAATGCTAAGTGATTTAATAGCCTTATTAATTCAAACTGGAATGAGCAGATCCGGTGGTAAGGTCAGTGGGAAACAAACAGTTTAATTTTTTACATTCAGAATGTGGATCCTAAATTATGAAACAAGATACTCAAGTAAAAATATGAGGTAACATCCTGATTAATAATGTTTTCTTCAACAGCAGTGTACTACAAAGTGACCTTTCAAGCATTTTGTTAAGAAAAAAAAAGTCCTGTATTTATTTCAAGCATTTGCTGATTTTACGCCAGCATAATATAAATCTAAGCAGCTCTAGGTACACAGATCAGTAGACTATCAAATGCTTTTTGTGCATCATGTTTTAATAAGGGCAAATAAATTTTAAAATATACTTTTTTTTTTTGTTTTAGGCATTGCAAAGGCAGTCCCTGCTGTTGTCTAGAATGAGTCTGTATGGCCAGCCCAGGGCTACATTATACAGCAAAATAGTTGTCCGCTGAGAGGCTATGCTATTTGATGACAGAAGTGTTAGGGAGCAGGACAGAGTCATCCCTCGGGGCACAGCCTGGCCAGTGGGATGCAACTTGGACTGCCATTCTCTAGAGCTGCCTCAAATAATTCATCGCAGGTGGGTAAAGAGGGAATGTGGTTTACAAGGGGTAATTATCTTTAAAATCATACCGATTCTGAAATACTTTATGTGCTGTAATAGAAGAGAGGTAGTAATCAGAAGATAAATGACAGTCCTTATCCCTCCTCATCTCTCTGATTTATTGCTGTATTCTTTTGTGATGTTAAGAGCTGCTTAGTTTGTCATTTGCCTTTGTCTTGTACAGCAGTTGTTTTCCTTTTGTGGTAGTCCTGCAGGGCTGAAGGGCAGGAGGGGGAGTAGTTACCACAGAGCAGTAGGAGTAGAGAAAAACATTGAAGAAAAATGGGCAAACACGGTTAGAAACCTAAAGTGGTGCCAGCTGAGGTTGCCTGTGTGCCTTCGGGACTGTCCCCTCAGCTCATGGCTGAGTCCCAGTGGTGGAGGTGAGCACTTTTAGGGGGCAGGACAGCTGTGGTTGCAGACCCACCTCTGTCAGCTTTCCCCCTGGACAGGAGCCTCTTGTCTCATGCAGGGACAGCAGCAGGGTGGTGGGATGGCTGGCTGGCATTGCTGCGTTGAGTAACACAACATATTAGTTCCTATTGCAAAAGGCGAGGCAAACTTAAATCGGTTGTGTGAGGTGCTATGATTGAAATGATTACCTATTCTGGAATGTATCCCTGCTCTCTTCTCCAATGAGATAAACGAGCTGGGTCAGTGCCTCTTCCCTCCTTCTTCTACCACCTTCTGCCCTCTTTCTCTCCTAATTTTCTGAGCGTTTTTGTCTGAGTAATCTAAGGTTTAAAAAAAACTGTTGATCTTGCACGTCTGAAATGATTCTTACTCTCTCACCCATGGTGCAGTGAAAAAACAAGTAGGCACATTTTGTAAAGATATCTTCATCAGGATGATGGATGATTCTTAGAATTACTTCTGTAATTACACAAGAACTGAAAGTAAATGAGAACCTGAGATGTGCAGTCATGCTTTAATAGTTGGCATCTTAGTCTTTTACCTTAGAGCTTAAGGTTTAGATAAAGGAGTTTACTCCTCTTTTTTTATGCACCTATCTGTATAAAAAACTTAACCCAAATAGAACTTGTTGATTCTGTTCAGGTGCAATGGTAGGAAACTATTAAAAAAAAAAAACCAACCTGAGACTTCTTGGGCTGGTAGAAAATCTTTATTGATTTGGAATACTGTATAATAAACTCACAGCCAGACACTTCAGATATCAGAAGTTAAAATTTCAATGTGCTTTTAAAGGCTGCATTTTGTTTTACTGTGTTCTTTTCTGCACATCTATAAAAGACTATATGGGAAGGAAAGAGTGAAATTAATTTCCAGAGAGAAATGTTTTAGGATACTGGGCATTTTTCCACTGAACATCTCTGTGGAAATCTGGAAAAAAATGTTATTTCAGTTATCTACAAGAAAACAACGTTCTAACTGCAGTGCTCTTTCCCACCATCAATAAATTTGAGAAAATTCTTTTGTAATTATGAACTAGCAGAAAAAAATGGAGCTTTTTTTGGAAAGCAATTTAGGAGATTATTTGCTTTTAAACAGAGTCTTCTTGGAAGTGTGAACTATGGATGGTATTTGTACTATTGTTTTCTGATTTGCTTTCAGATAGAAGGCAGTTTTAGCCCTTTGGAAAAGATGAGGGAGGAGGACAGTATTAACTGTGTCATTGCGGGCTGTGGATTCTCTGCTCTTTGCACTTCTCTGTTGCATGCTACTCTGTGCAGTCCGTGGTAGCCTGAATGCCTCCTGTATAGGACAGGCTAGCAGTAGCCAAGTCCCTGTTGGACTTGAAAGAGCTTTGCCTCTTTTCCTGTTGAAGGCTATGGGTGGTTTTTTGAGTGAAGACAGTAAAAGGCAAGGAAGCTTAAACACCATTGATTTATATTGGTTTCTGGTACTTGCTGTTAGTTACATAGCCACAGTGCATCACAACTCATGGTGAGTATGTTATTGCTTCATCTGGTATTTTATTCTCTGTACTGCTGTTCATTTTTGTGGGAGTTCACATCCTTAGTAACAGAACTCACTGGGGCAACTTTCAGGGTGAATTTTTGTGCTGCTGGAAACCGTCCTTCTAGAGGTTGGCACCAAATTAGTTGAAAGCCAGTAGTAGTTATAATTGAAAACTGCGACCGACTGTTGCTTGTTTCGTAATAGCGCAGCATATGCCCAGTTCCTAGGGGAAGGGACTCTTGCAGCAGCTGAAGAATGCAGCCTGTGATCTCCTTCTTCCCAGGGATGCTCCACCCAGCCCCATCGCTATAAATGGCAATTGCACTTCGGGGAATTGCAGCAGATACGAGCTAAGCAATGGCAGGTTCATCTGCAGCTGACATTTTCACTGTTGGGCATGAAATTCATGAACTATAGCTGTGAGCTGTTTTGTGCACGCTGCAAAGTCTGCAGCTTTGTGTGCAGTGTGGTTTGGGTGCTGTTGGGATGGGTCAGTGCACTGAAGGTGGTGGCAGTCTGGTCTGCCGGAGCCACTTCTTTCAGAGGATTGTGGGAGGGGCTGGGGCTGAACAAATGCTCAGCCTTGGGAAACTTGTTGGCAAGTTTGCCACAAAACCCCATGTTTTATCAAACAGCTGTGGAGTTGGCCGCTGCTAAGCGTCTTCATCATGTATCTGCAGCCTTACTAGCAAAGGTCAGAGCTCGGAGGAAACTTAGTGGTGCTCAGCAGCCAGGGGAAATGGTATTTAATGGCAGAATTCAGTTCATTCACTACATGTTTGCTGTTTAGCCACAGTGTAGACATACGCCTCTGAGCTGGCCACCTTGCACTCCCCCTCTGCATGGGAGGAAATGGGGAAAAAGGCATTTCTGGAGCTTTGCCCTTATCTCTGTAAGCCAAACGAAATTAATTGCTTCCCCAAAAGTTCCTGTTTCTCACTGCTGGTTGGAAGTGATGCTTAGAATGTCTAGTTAGAGATGGCAGTATTTTGAATGCAATCCCACTGTAGGTCTGGTCTGCCCCACAGCTGATGTGTCAGCATTTGAAACATACATAATTAGCCTGCACTTTTGTTATTTTTGGCTTTAATTTCTCTGTCAAATGGAAAGAGTGAAATTTCACAAAGTCTAAGGGATTCCTGAAGGATGATCCAGTTCACTCTGTAATGAATTATTTATGGATAATAATAATGCTAAAACTAATAACACCAGTAACATACGCTTTCATTAATTCTGTGCTGTGTGAAAAGTCAGAGAGGAAAAGCAGGTTTAATGTTTATTCAGTGGAGGGCTTGAATGGAGAAGTGTAAAGGAAGTAGCCTTCTGTAGAATAATAAACATAAAGTTATACATTTAACAAATGCTTCATTCTTTATTATTCCCTCAGTTTTCCAGTGCAGGCATTATTGACTAGCTGTATCCGTCTTTACCAAAACATCTCTTGTATACAGTGTTCTCAGGCTGTCACCTTCCAAAAGCACAGAGAGCAGGCTTCTCTCTGCAACAACTGGAGTTTTATGTATTCCTTACGTAAATACCTATGATGGGATGTGCCTAGACTTTCACATAGCTCCTGGAGATAAAGCTTTAAAGCAAATACCAAATGAAACAAAGATATTTTAACTTGTAAAAATGCCACAAAATGTGCAAGTATTGCAAATGCCTTTAAAATCAGTGTCTTCTTTTAGAAATGTACTCAATTTTCAGCTTGGCCCCTGGAAAGTCATTCTTGTAGCTGAGGATATTTATTCTGTTCTGTTTTTTGAATGGGATGCAGCTGTTGAATTCTTCAGACCTGAGTAAAGGCTCTTAAAGGGTTTTATTTATATCAGTTTTTTTCTGTCGTCCTCTGTTTCTGAACAAATAGCAACAACTTCAGCTATTGAAAATTGTCATGCTGCAGCTAAGCCAGGGCGACTTCTCTGAAGAGCTGGACATTTACGTGAGTACACACGTGTAATTATATTAAAGTGAGTGTGACTTCTGAAGGAGGTTGGCATGAGGTAGACTCTCTCCCCTAGTGCAGAAGTTCCTGTAGGAGATGCCTGGGGATCTGGAGAACAAAGAGCATGTCTAAGGCAATCTACTAAAATGCATCCACAGCCTGTTAGAAGCGCATTGCAATGATACTTGAGTGTATAATCCCTCTTATTTCAAAATACAGGCATTTGGATTGAGTTTCCCTTGAATATTCTTTGTGATTATTAATGAGCTGTATTAAATAAACTTATTTAGCTCATTAAAGGGCATAATGCAGATGAGAACTCTTTAGACCCTGTAAAGCTCAAAATTAATCTGCTCTCTAGACCCATATGTCTGGAGAAATCTTTGATAGTAAGCCGAAGTGAGTAGGGTTTGATAAAAGTTCAAAAGCAATATGCAGTGCTGTTATGTGTCTGTGGGATGGGGAGTTCTTTGTACAGCGACAGCGCGAGATCCAGCAGGAAACTCAACCTGGCAGGCAATTGTTGGTTTTACAAGGATGCTGCAGTGAAAGCTCTTTACCTTCCTGTGTGTGTGCCTTTTTTTCTGCAAGAGCTTCATACGGGCTCTTAAAGTCCTCCCTCTTGGTTCCTTCTCTTTTCACTTTGCTCAATGAATAATGAAAGGTAAAATTCAAAGAGGCTTTTGCGGATCTGTGAGCTGATAAATGTATATTTTAATTATGGTAATAGTAACGTCAATAAGAGGAGCTGTTGTGGCCACTAAACACAGACATATTAAAATAATTTGATTGGGGATGCTTGCTAGATTGCCACTAAAACTTTTAAATAGGAGCAGAGAGCATTGACAGTCACCAGCCAAAGCATACAGGGAATAAGGGGAGGGGAAGACAAGAAATAGAAGAGGGGGTAAGGAGAGGACATTGGGAAGCTTTCGTGCTCTTCATTTATCTAAAAATAGATTTTCAGTCTGCCTCTGAGTTTGTTTATGTTTGTCTTTCCTTTGGAGACTGTGGATGGAGACATGGCTTTTCAAATGCTTTGGGAGTAGAGCCTGTGCTCTTTGAGCTTGATTCCCGAAACGGGACTTGGAGCTGTTGTTGCACACCTGGGGAGCTGCTGCGAGCTTCTCTCTGGCCCCGCAGCTCCCTCTGACGCTGGGAAAAGACTCTTCCTGCACCCTCTTCTCTTTTAAAATCTAGTGCATCATTTCCCAAGGTATCAGTTGAGTCCTTAGTTCTCTCTATGCTCTCTGCTTTCTGCAGGTCAGATGTCTAAACACCTCCAAACGTGGGAGTTTGTCCTTGCGGTTCAAGGACTGGTGAAGTGTGGAATGTATCTAATGTTGCTTGTCGCACCTGGATTTTGGAGCGACACTAAAAATAAATTCAGCTCTGTGGTTTTATAAAAGCAAAGCTGTAAAGTGATGTTTTCAGGATATTACAATGACTCGGAATATGTTTGACTGCTTTTAAAAGTCTTTGAGAAAACGCAGAGCATGCTCTTCTTGGAGATTACAGCAACAGCACCAGCATGTCGGAGCAAACCCAGCTTTGGTTCCTCCAGGATGGCCCTTCTACTTTCCATCAGCCTTTCAGTCTCTGCTGCTCCCTATGATGTTTTCCTTTTCTGGAAAGATGAATGATGCTGCATGTTCTCTCCTCATCTGTCTCAATGTATGGGCTTTTATTAGAGTCTAATATAACTTGTCAGAGTACTTACATCATCTCTTTTGGAGTCATCAGTTTCTGGTGATGGATAACACTTAGAATCCAGAGATAAAAACCCCCAAGTTAAATATATTTAATTGGTTTTTATTTGCTTTCTGCTTTTTAGAGATTGTGAGGCACAGGCAGAGAGTCTTTGGAGCAGATGGGTGTTTTGTGGTTACTGGACCAGACAGCTGCGATGAAATTAAAGTGCCTTTTTTGCATATGCAGCTTGCAACCACTTCTCTATTTTCACAGGTCTTAGGATCATGTGAAGCGTAAATTTAATAGAGGTTGTTGTACTTCTCTTATTTATTTCTATTTTTGAGTGAGCTGTTTCAGCTGAGCCTAATACATAGAACCTTGTATGACTGTGGATGCTCAGTCTGTCTCTCAGGCTCCACGGTGGAGTTCAAAAAAGGACACAGAAAAGCCTAAACTAGTCAGTGTTTTTCAGTTACTTTTCATGGAAATGCAAAGATCCAGTATGTTTTTATTCACAGTAGCTCTGCTGTGTCTCCTGGAAGCTATTCTGCAGGGGGTTTTATACCTCAGGTTCTTTCTAATGAGCCTGAAGGGCTTTTGGTGGTGCAGTGCCATCCCTGGAGGTGGAGGAAGGAATCTGTCTCAGGAACCCCTTCTTGCAAGGGGAAAGATACGTAGTTACACATACGAAGTTCTTGAATGGCAGACCCCATGAGGCACACTAGCAGATTTTGGACCAAAACCACCATTCTTAGCTGCAAACGTTTTTTAACTTTTTCACCAAGCCGTCATTTTTGTCCACAGAAAACATATCTTTCACGAGTCTTCTTTTAAGACAAAATCCTATTTTTTTCTTCCACTGAAAAAACTGAGATTTTAGGTCAATTCTGTTTCTGAAGCTATTTTCGACAGTCCCGTGAGGCATTTATGTCTAGAATTGGTCATTGGTGTAACAAGAGATCAGCCAGAGGAATTCTCAACGCCTGCTAATTTGGTTCTCTTAATCCTGCGCCTCTCCAGGATTGTGAGTGAGCCCTTGGAATTTTGAACAATTAAGAAACAAACTAAAAGTCTCATACTCCTTGTCTGTGAATGACAAAGTTACAATCTCAGAAGCGTGTAATTTTTCAATGAGGGTTTAGGCCAAGCTCAAGTCAAAATTTTAAGATGAGTATTTTTGAGTGCTCTGGGAAGAAATTAATCCAAAGAACAGAACAAATGTTCATTTTCTTCCTTTTTGTTGCTAATATTTTATATAACCTCTCCATAAGCTGTGAACATTTTGTGTTATAACATTTAATTCTGATAGCATATTTTTAAATAAAAAGCTGTGCATTACTGAAAAAAAGTAGTTTGAAATGGGAAAAATAGTTCCCTAGATGTGCTGGTAGCTAATAGAAATTATATACAAATAAGTTCAACTAGACAGTGGTAGACCGTGTGCCCTGAAGAACCCCTTTTTTTGCAGAGAACACTTTTAGTTACTGAATAACCTGAAGAATCCTGGTTCAAAGCAGAATTCAATTTCTAAGAAGGAAACTCTTGTCAACCTGTATTTCCAATAAATATGAATTGGAACCTATAGTTCCAATATTGTTTCACTTTTTTTAAAATCTAAGGTAAAGGAAAAAACCTATCTCTGGAACTCAGAAATGAAAGAGGGACAGGCTAGTTGGATACTTCACAGACATAAAATTTTGTCTTTATGCAGGCCACGAAGAAAGGTTGGTGATTTTTAGATACTTTCTTTTCAGGGCAGCTGCTGTTCAGAGCCGGGAGTTGGCAGTTCCTTCATCACGTGGTTTGAGTGAGCCAGGCTCATGAAGGAGCACAACCCTGTTTCCAGTTATATAAATAGCAGAGTTTTGCTCATTTAAGAAACTCAAAGAGTATTGGCACAAGGGATATGTGGGCTAAAGAAACCTATTTTTGAAGGGAGATTGCAAGGACTACAAATGTACAGCACATTTACGAGAGGACTAGCAGGACGCTGCTCTTTGGCTGCAGCATTTTGACAGCCAGTGGCTGTACTTTGCTGAGGTTATTCAGCTCTCTTTGCAGATAAGACAGCTTTTTTTGCCTTGGAAATCTTGTATGGTTTGATGCCTAGTGTGCAGCACACCAGCTGGTCTTGGCACCTCTCAGCCCTGGGCAGTGGTGTGGAAAGAGACTGGAAATGGAGGTGAGGAGCTGCATAATTTGAGGATTTGATGTTGGATCTAAGAGGCACTGAAAATACAGAGGCCACTGCATTGATTTCCCTGGGCTTTCATAAGGCTCCAAAATTAGGGACATCTGATGTCCAAGTTTGGTGCTACCAGGAACCAGGCCAAGGGCCAAGATATCAACCCAGGAGGGACTGTGTGAGTTTCTGAGCTGGGTCCCTCAAACCCTGGCAGGTGGGCAGCTCTTCAGCCTGCTGATTTAAAGGTGGACAAAGCATCTGGGTAGATATTTGGGGGGGAAAAAATCCAAGAAGTTACGCTACATAATCTCCCTTGCCCCTGCCGTGAACTCTAGCCCGTGGTTCTGTGCACAATCTGATGAAGCGCCAGGTCGTGCCAGCCGACAAACAAACTTGTCACTCTGAAGAATGACTTGGTGAGAAGCCACGTAGGGCAGAGCTGCCATCAGAATAATTGGTGATTCACTGTTTGTTTCTCACAAATTTCCTACGCTCCCTGCCCACGCAGTGTGGATGACAGCATTCTGTATGGGGACTGTGAACATGACAGACATTATTTATGAAGCAGTGCCTTTATCAAGGATTTTTTTCCCCTAGCAGACTGTGTAAAATGCTCAGTCTCTGTGTTGCTGTTGTCAAAATTGTGTTATAAATATAGCTGGCCTGCCTGAGTAAGTTTTCAAAGGTGTTTTAAAAAGCTCTGTGTGAGAAGGTCGGGCAGAAGCTGCTGAGAGCTCCTTGCTGTGTTCTAAGGTGCCATGGCAGCTGTGTCCAGCACTCTTGGCTACACCTGACAGAGGGAGAGTTTGGGCAGTTGCAAGTGGTTCAGAGCTTGCACAGCCCCAGGTTGAAGGATTTTTGGGGGGAGATCTGCCCCTTCCTCACAGCTCCTTGCACTGTCTGAGCACATCTCTGGAGTAAGAAGTAGGGAACCCAGTCACAATTTGTCTGTGTGACTGAGCTTTTCCTTGGGCCAGGCTCTCAGCGTGCTTCAAAGCGGAGAGAGGAAAAGATAATTTTTCCTCTTTAAGATTCATGACGTCTGGCAGCAAAAGGTGTCCTGGGAGTCGCAGCTGCTCCAGCTGAGCTCACTCTCAGCTGTTCGTTCAGAGCTTCAGGTCAACAACATTACTCTTAATTTATTTTATGATACAGCATATCTGGATCTGCGTCCTTAGTTCAAGCCTGGTTTGATCAAATACTAAAGAGCACTGAAGACAAAAGAGAGCTCAGTTAATGGGGTAAGGAAACCGAATAATCTTGTATGTCACAGGATAGAGGTAAGCGTGATGGAGAACATTGTCTGAGTGTGGTGTTCATGGTAGTATCAGGTTTAATGTTTTTGGGCTTTAGATGGGTTTGAAGAGAAGTGAACAGCTTTGATTTAGTGGGGAAAAAAGCTGGTACTACCAGCCACTTACCAGGCTCTGGAAATCCATCAACAAACTGAGAGCCTCGAATAGTGTTTGTTTTCAGATCAGTTTCATGACCTTGCCTGTTTTCACAAAGACCGAGAGTAATGAAACTGGAATGAGAAGTGACATTAATGTTTGGAAACCAAACTGTGTTATTAGGCTAATTTGTATTTGAGTGGCTTCGTCAGGTGGTTTCCTTTGAAGTTTGTGGTGACAGGTTTATCCTTTTTTGTGTGCTCTGTGCATGAAGGGCACGTAACCCAGGCAGTTGTGAGCAAAATTTGCTGAGGAGGAAGGGGTTTTGAAAGCTGATGGCATGACAGCTGCCTCTACATAGGTTCGTTTTGGCAAATAACAGTTTCTGTAAGCATCAGGTTTTGTGGCCACGACTGTTACTGTTGCATTTTTAAATTCGAGTTAACTGCGTACAGGAAAGTAGAGACCCAGAGCTGTTCATCTTCTGGCTCAGTCTGTGAGGAGCTTGTAACTCTAGCAATTGTTTCTGTTTTTCATAACAGTGGGAACTTTATGGCTATTTTTCCCCTTTTCTGTCCAAAGTAAATGTGCTGTTTAAAAACAAAGAAAGAAGTGGCAGAATGTCTGGTGACAATTTGAACTCGGGGTCCTTCAGGTTGGAGGGGCAGTTTAGAAAATATACCTTTTTCCTGAAAATTGATGTTGCAGCAGAGTGTTTTTATTTGTGTGGATCCATTTTACATTTCTTACTTTAAAAGTCACATTTTTAACAAGCCTCCGTGTTAATAGATAATGATGAACTTTGAGGTGCTCTTTAGGGATCTTTCCAGGTATGTACAAAGATCCATCTGTCTGACCTATAGCTATATACCCATTCAGAGGGTTTGTATAGTTCCAGTGTAGTTGAGGTGGTTTTTAAAAAATGTTTTAACTCTGTTTGGTATTGAACTTAATGGCAAATCAGCAGAGTCATGTGTGCAAACAGTAAATTTTTTATCAAAAATGCCAAAATTGTGCTTTGCGATAAGCTAAAGTAACGTCCCGTGCTGTGCTTTGCAAAAAGGGATCACATTGTGCTTCATTGCATAGAAGGAAGAGGAAAAATAATTGCATGGATGAAAAGTATTCATAATACTAAAGAGTGCAAAGCCACCTCTTTGTACTCACAATATTTTTCCTCGTTATTAGACTTTGTGTATTTTCTGAACTTTTCCATAGAGAATTGTCTTTGCGTGGTCTTTAGGAAAGAGACAGAATCATCAAAACAGCTGCTGGTGTGGGTGGAATTTGATATGCCAGATCTTATAAAAACCCCAACAAACAAAGCAAGAAACGCAGTCCCAATAAACGGGAGGAGATTGGCAGAGCACTGTAACTCACTCAGTGGTACAGACTTGTCCCGGGCTGCATGACATCAGTGTGTAGCACAGGGTAGTGTTTGCACACGTGAACATAGCGTGAGAGTGATAAAACCGAAGTGTAGAGTGATTATGTAGCAAAGAAGTGAAAATTTCTGTTCTCTAAAACCTAATTGCTTACTTGTTGCACGTTTGAAATGTGCCTGTCCCTGCCTTCTACAACTCTTGTGCCACTTTATACTGCAGCACTGCTGTCTGGTGATAGAAGCTCATGACTCAAAGAAAACTTCCTTAAAGAAGAAAATGACTCCTACAATCTTTTTTCAGCCTTTATCTCAACCGGGTTGTGTAAAAGAGATGTGCATGAGGAAGCACCCATGGTCACAGTACAGAGTCAGTGGGCAGTCACAGTTAGAGGTGTCCAAGTCGGCTCTGAGAGTAGCCATTCACGTAATGAGTTTGCAGATGGCTCTGGAGGGGGCTGACAGTCTCTACTGAGGTTCAGCATAGTAGGTGGGGAGATGTTGGGGTAGGCAATGGTCTCCTGATTAGGGCATTTGTCTGGGATGGGGTAAATGTGGATCCATGGGCCGAGCCCAGCAACATGAGGTTCAGTAAGAACAAGTGCTGGGTCCTGCATTTTGGCTGCAACAACCCCATGCATCTCTCCAGTCTGGGGGAAGAGTGGCTGGAAAGTGGCCTGGTGGAAAAGGACCTGGGGGTGCTGGTTGACAGGGGCTGAACACGAGCCAGCAGTGCCCAGGGGGCCAAGGAGGCCAATGGCATCCTGGCCTGTACCAGAAATAGTGTGGCCAGTAGGTCAAGGGAAGTGATTCTTCCTCTGTGCTGGGCGCTGGTGAGGTCACACCTCAAGTCCTGTGTCCAGTCCTGGACCCCTTACCACAAGAAAGACATTGAAATACTGGAGCATGTCCAGAGAAGGGCAGTGGAGCTGAGGAAGGGCCTGGAGCACAGGTCCTGTGAGGAGTGGCTGAGGGAGCTGGGTTTGTTTACCCTTGAGAAGAGGACAGTCAAGGGGGATCTTCTTGCTGTCTACAACCACCTGAAAGGAGGCTGTAGCGAGCTGAGGGTTGGTCTCTTCTACCAGGCAACCAGCAATAGGAGAGGACATGCCCTCAAGCTGTGCCTTGGCAGGCTCAGGTTGGACATCCTGAGGAATTTCATTGCTGAAAGGGTTGTTAAGCATTGGAACGGGCTGCCCAGGAAGGTGGTGGAGTCACTGTCCCTGGAGGTGGTCAAGAAATGACTGGACATGGCACATAGTGCTTGTGATTTAGTTTACATGGTGCTGTCCAGTCAAAGGTTGGATCTCGATGATGATCTCTTTTCCAACCTTAATGATTCTGTGATTGTGTGAAAGCCTGGTTCAAACTCTCGCTCCAGGTCAGGTAGTACAGACTTCTTCCCACCAGCCTCACGCTTCCCCCAAAAGAAGAGAATAGCACTCTAGAATTGTTTTCCAGCCAGATCTGGTATGTAGGTAGTCGGATGATGGTTTTCTTGTGTGCAACAGACCTCATTTTTCTTTCTGTCAGTTGTAC
The DNA here is from genome assembly GCA_013398855.1 of Mohoua ochrocephala. NCBI lineage: Eukaryota > Metazoa > Chordata > Aves > Passeriformes > Acanthizidae > Mohoua > Mohoua ochrocephala. The sequence goes on from VZTA01010276.1 coordinate 93,567, forward strand.
AAGTTTATAGAAAATACTTGTGTGAACCACTTGAAACAATAAGAATAGGGTTTTGTATTGAATTAAAGACTTTACTATTAGTCAGATCTTAGTTCTCGGAGTTATGGAATTATTTGATTTTAACTTCATTATGAGATTCTGACAGTATCCTTGTTAGATCATGTAATCTGCATGAATCTTAAAATCTCAAAATCCAGGAAGCAAACTAAAGTACTCAAATATGTATTTTTAGCTTTGTGTACAATACTTAGGCAGATAGAATTTTTGCAGGCTAGGAAATGACAATGTGAACTCTTTCACATGCATTCTCTCTTTCAAATAGTAAGTAATTTCCTTCTCTCTAAAATGTTGCAATTTTTTTTTATATGGAACATAGTAGAAATAGATGCCACTCCTTACTGTTTGTAGCATTGGCTGTGGTCACATTGATACTTCTAATGGGGTGCAGAAATGTTTAACTTTTGTGCTGTGCTAGCAGAGATCCTTATTGTTTCACCAGGATATTTTGTACTACTTCAGGATCGTATATCCATCCAGATAGGACATATGATTAAATTTTTTTCATTCAGATTGTTTAAATACAGTTCATATATAGTTTCAGTCTTACTGTTTTGTTTGTTTAACTTTTATCTCATTAGGCTTAGGAGAAAGAGCACTATTTCATTATCAGAATCTCATTGGAAGCTTTACATTTAGTAAGGACATAGCTTGAATAGATGGCACTCAGGGCATTAATGGATTACTGTAACCTGCAGCACTGAGCAAAAGTTGTCCTTTTGGACAGAGCCCCCCTTTTCCCTGACCTGTGGCACAGGAAAACTCAGAGTACGTGCCAGTCTTCAGTGTATCGTGGGCTGTGGTTCCTTGTTCACCTTCACAAGCAGCTGAACAGGGAGGGCTGTTGGAAGCACATTTGTGTTGGTCATAGGAACTGGAGTGGAGTCTATTCAAGGCAGCTTTGCCACTGAAAAATAATACTTGTGCAGCTATTGTGTTGGATTTTGGTCCAGCTGCCATTAGCTTGCAGAGTTCATGTTATTCCCCATGAAGCAGGAGCAAGTTTTAACACTTCAGAAAAACACAGCACCAGCCTCTCAAAATGTACAGTAAATGAACCAATAGAAGGGAAAATAATTCTCCTCCTAATGAAGCCAGGCTATCCCAGATCTTTTGTGTTGAGATTGATGAAACTTTTGTAGCCCATTACTGTGCTCTCAGATGGTTTAATTACTGCAGTTTTTCAGCTTGTTACTTCATGCAGTCATGGTTGTGACAGCAGTGCTTGTGCCCTTAACCTGCAGCAAAATTCAGAGTATTGCAATATGGCTTAATTCTCTCTTACACATGAAAACACTCAAAAATCTGTTTATTTGATCGACAAAATTTCAACTGTAATTCTAAAGCTGGATCTGAGCTTTTTAAGGTGTTCTGTCTCCATTTTGACAGCTCCAAAAAGATATTTGGCTCCTTCTGGCTTTAACTGTGGTTCTTCTTGATAAATCCCTTGACTAATATTGATATCTGCTGAAGTAAGAAATCAAAAAAATCTGACCGTGTATTTTGATGCATTTTAGTGGAGCTTTCTAACCTCTGGAGGTTGGTTTTCTGGATCTGTTGAAAAAGTTCAGTACAGAGTGCGTATGTTAGGGATGAATATTTTGCTGGGCAATACCTTTGTACATCATTCAGGTTTATTAATGTCAGAAAAGGAATTAAATACATCTCCATTATGCGTCAGGTTTTTGTAAGAGAATGCTTTATAAATACTCTAAACATGAAATAGTATCCTGAGGCATTTAGAAAACTTGGAAAGGTTTATCCGGAAATATTTTCCCCTTTATTTGAACAATTTTAATACTGCTGTGAAAGCATGCTCGTTGTTCTGCTCTCTGTTTATCCTTGGACTAAAGTTAGTTTTTACTCTGATAAATGGAAATCACCACTGTCATAGTCTGAAGTGTGTATCTTTACCTGGGCATGGGTTCATGCCTTCTTGCTAGACGAAGTATTTCTGTTCTGGGTGTGAATTCTGTCTCTCCTGAGTGGAATACCAGCTTTCCAGTGTTCCCACAGGGTTTGCCTTGCAGTACTGAATACATGGATTTCCAGCCTTGGGAATGAGACAGGATGTGGGGAAGTGTCTGTCTTTGGCAATGCAGTGGTTCTATTAATTGCCATTAAGTAGTTTTGATGTCTAGACCAGTGTTTTGTGAAATGTGATCTTTCTGACAAAATCACACTTAAATACAATATAGCATGAGAGAAGACAACTTTAGTGCGAGGCTTCAGACTGTAACACAGAATCATCTGGACTCTACTTACTCTCTTCCTAGTGGAGACATTATATTAATAATTTTGCCACTGACGTCAAGGGGAACAGGATGTCACCCTAGATAACAACCTTAGTGAAGTCAGTCTTTCTTAATGAAGATTAATTGTTGGGGCCCCATGCTTTGTACATCCATGTTCAGATATCTTCCTCTGAATGCTTTGATGTCACGCAGCAAGTCTTGTGCTTCTTTGTATAGTGTTGAGGTGGCATTTCATTCATCTGAAAGAATTCTTTTGTGATACTATCAGACCCTTGGGAGCAGGCTGTGTGATCCCAGAGCATCCTAGGTTGCAGTAGTTTGCAATGCCAGCTGGAAACCAGCGTGCTGCCTGTAATGCACTGAGCTGGCTATAGAAGAGCATCTGAAATGAGGGTGGCAGAGAGAGTCGGGCTATAGCACACTTGTACCATCTATTGCTTTTTATCTCTTGATTAATTTGCAGGTGGTTATCTAGGATGGCACTAGTAAAGGAGTTTCCATGCAGTCCTTAACTGCATGTAATGCTTAAAAGGCTACTTAAATTAGTTTTTCCACTACTCCTTAATTCTCATCCTGTCCAGGAACAGTATTCTGTACATCGATTCAATAGGACAGAGTATGTAGCTGTACTACTGAAGTGATTGACTTTTTCTTCAGAACTGGGTTTGGTTCTTGCTAACAGCAACACCAGGGAAGTGAAGAAGAGAGGGACTACCTGTACCAACAGCCAAATTGTGAGAGTTTATGCCTGAGGAGCCTGGAAAGAATTGTAGAGAGGATTGAAATAAATGACCAGGGGAAGCGAAAGGTTGTAAAGTGGCAATGATATGTGGTTTCATGAAGCTGAAAGCAGTAATTAAGCAAACAGAATTAAGACACTCTGATGCTATATTTGCCATGTTATTTGCAATGTAATATTTTTGTGCAAAACCACTGAGTTCTTTTACAGTGGACACCCATCTAAATACAAGCACATAGCTAAGAGTTTCTAGGATAGAAGAAAAACAAGTAGGCATAATTGGTTTTGATCTTAGTGATTTCAAATGGATTTGAGCAGAGGAGTAATGAAAAGTAGACAGCTAATCTGATAATGGCATTCACCTAAAAGAGTACAGACTAAAATCATTAATGATGGCAATAAGGCGTAAGATAAAAATTGCACTCTCCGTCTTGCATTAACATTTTTGTTTTCTAAAACTGTGATGTTTGAGGGTTCTTATTTCCCAACCTGTGCACCGTCCACGTAACTCACTGAGGCTTGAAACTCCACAGAAACCGAGGTTGATCATTGCCCATAGATTTGCATCTACGTTCAGCATTCCATGCAGTTGTCAGCTGGTTTCTGCATTGTACAAAAGACAGAAGAACGAGCCTTTTCTAAAAGACTGCCTGTTGGAGGCTCGGGAGAAAGAGGTCAGGCACACAAGAATAGTTTAGACATGCTTAAGAGTAATTTAAGTGCACAGTGTTACTTAAGTCAGGATGTACCACTTAATGTTTATTTTGGAGCCACCAGACATCCAACCTATTAGAAAAATGCTAGAAAGAATATCAGTAAAGCTGCAGTCTGCCTCTTATTAAAAATGTACTTATGACTGTGGGCAAGAAGTACAGGGAAAATGAACAGATTAAGATTCTTCAGAGGCAAAAGATGGAGTTTTTCAGTCATCTCCTTTGCTGAGTCATCTGCTCTGGTATTTTAGGTAGTTACCTGATAAGTGAACTGCTCGGTTGAGTGGAGGAAAGATGTTAGATGTTAATGGGAGCGCCAGAGAGAAAATGCAGCTGAAGTTGCAGACTTGAGAGGAAAAATACATGACCGGTTGGTGGAAGAAACCAGAGAAGGCTTTTAGTCTAGATTATGGTTTCATAAAATTCACTGATGAAAGCAGCTTTGCAGTTAGCAGTTTATGTCCTGTCAGGCTCATCACTTTATCCCAGAACAGTATTTCTGTTTGCACTCCTCCATTTGTGTGTTGCCTTTTGTGTTCTTCTTGGTGATGGAGTCATTTGCAGATCATATCCAGACCTACAGTCCTATAATGTAAATAATAGAGAGCAACCTGTGTACTGTGTCTGAACACATATGGGCGTGAACCTCAAAAAACAAACAAGTCATTCTGACTTGTTGGTTAAAGATCTTCTGCTCCTTTTAAGCTTCCAGCTGTGTCAGGCTGATGTTGAATTAGGCTGGTGAAATGTTGCCTCTCATAGGAAGAGAGAAACAGAAGATATTCTTCATGTCTGTGCTGCCCTTATCCTCCTCTGGTTGCCCCACAGAGTGCAGAATAGCGTTAGGCAGATGTAATTACACCAGCACCCTTTCTTCAAAGGAGCTGGACTTTTCTGGACCTCTCCCAAGCCTGGATGATTTTGCAATAATTTACAGGCTGTTTGTATAACTGAGCAGTGCTTTGGGAACAAGATGGGGCCTTTAATTTACCTTGTGTTATGTAAAGCATAGGAGTATTTGAATAGATTAAATTCTCAAGAACTGTGTTTTGACTCGTAGAAGACAGTGATATATAAGTGATATATATTTGCAAAAGGAAACAGACTTTTTCAAGGAAACATTTCTTGAGCCTTTAAAGATTAGGAGATTTCATTGGCCCTACCTACCACATGATTTTCCAAAAATATTTTAGTTTATTAGTCATGTGTTCCATTAGCATAATAAAAACCTGTGTTAATGTGACCTAGCAGAGATTTTATCAAACCCATCAAGTGTTGAAAAGGAATGTCTTCTTTAGTGCACAGCAATTGGGCAGAGTGATTCCACATTCTTTATTGATGCTCAGCAACCTGTTGGTGGCATTGCAAGGTGCAGATGTTGCAAATGACTGGTTTTAGGCAGACAGTGAGCACCAGGGATGTGCAGGGGGCTTGCAAACTGGCAGAATAAAAACCCGGTTGAAAGGAACAGGCCTCATAATCTTGTTTGGTGCTTTTACCTTTGTGTTGGTTTTAAATCCTTGAACTCCTATGGCCAAAACAATCATAGAATTATTTAGCTTGGAAAAGACGAAGATCATCAAGTCCAACCATTAACCCAGCACTGCCAAGTCCATCACTAAACCATATCCCGAAGAGCCATCTCTACACATCTTTTAAATACCTCCAGGGATTGTGATCCTACCACTTGCATGGGCGGAAGGGTGGGATATTCCCATATTAAAGTGAGATTTGCCTGGGTGGTGCTGAGTTGGGTGCTCTGCTCGTACAAAGCAGCCCAGCTCTGTGCAGAGGGGTTTGCTGGAGTCCCCAGAGCAGATCCTTAGTGCAGGGCTGTACCACAGCTTGCAAGCCCCGTCCCCAAGGTCACCTGCTCAGGCGGGGCTGATGTTGGAGCAGGGTTTCGCAGTGCAGCAGCTCACTGCTCACAGTTAGAGAGCAGCCTCAGAGATACGGCTGGGGATGAGGAGTTACCTCCAGAGTTAAAAAATGCCAAGGGCAAATCTGTCTGAAAAAGAGGAATAATTTATGTGTTCATGCAGAATTCAGTTAAGGAACTTTTGCCTAATTTTTGGTAATTCCTGGAAGTCCCTTGCTGCCCTGGGTTTTTGTGGTCTACAGGAAACAGGACGTGTATTCTATTACCCTAACATTTTCTAAGGAGTGCAATTTTTGCTTCCCATTCATGTTTTATATTAAGGGCTTGGATTTGAAATTTTTTATGGTAGACATATCAGTGATATTTTTGTTTATGAAAATGCTCGTGTTGGAGAAATAACTGAGATAAAATTCCCCTAAACTCCACCATAAAGACATATATTTCTCTGTCTGTACCATTTTGACTGTAGAATACTTTATATATTATATGTTCACAAGGATTGAATTGCATACTTCTGTGCTTGTAAAATTTATTTTGCATTATCAGGGTTGGAAAGGAATTAGTTTTGTAGTATACATTGTCTGGTTGTGGATGCTGTTCTTGATCACTTTTATCTATAAATGACAACCGCTTTTTAAAAAATGTAAATGTTTACTTGCAGTTCTGCAAATAAGGTTTATGTGACTCTTGCTGGTTTGATTTTGCTTGAGTTAAGGTACTCGGCTTTTGACGTGGTGCAAACCTTTAGTTTGAGATTACTAAATCTGGTTAGTCGACAGTAAGGCACTAGAAGAGCAAGAAGAGGTGAAGAGGCAAAAAAATGAAGTAACAAATTCCAGTAGTGAAATACAGGGCTAACACAGAAGTTTTGCATATGTGGCCCATGTGTGTATAAATACTATAAAGACATTGATCATAGTACATGCATTAAGTATACAAAGGTGCGGTTGTTCACATTGAAGTGATGCCTTTATCTATTATGATTGCCTAATGACTTGCAAAAAACTACTCTGGCAAAAAATAATTCCTTGCTGAACTCAAACATACTTCATAAATCACAAGAAACAGTGTTAATTGTGCAATTCCTTTGATCTATGTTGCTAAATGGTGCTGCCCATTTGTGAATGGTTTTTGTCTCATACCTCTCTGTGAATGCACTCACGCAGTCCTAGGTGTGCATATATATGTTTATATACAGATGTATGTACAGGTTGTATGTGTGCATATAAATATACATGCACATATACAGGCAAAATATATGGAAACGTGCACAAAGATGTTTACGTGCAACAGGATGCACAACTGCTAAGTAAAGTCAAATCTTACTGATTTTCATATTAAGGAGCTTCAGATAATAATTTTTAAAGTCAGTGAACATCCTTTGACTGCAGATGGATGTGCAGAACAGATGAATCATAAGTTTACCGTGAAAAAAAATTAGTATGTAGTGTAGGTACAGATATTGAAATTTAAACTGAAAATGAGAGTGGAGTTTGTTAATTTTAAGTCTGCCATGCTGTGATGAAAGGCAGGTTGGTGGGTTTGTCTTACAGCCCAGCTGATGCACATCAGAGTTTTTTCATTATCTCCAGCTGCATCAGGTTATACTTACTGACAAGATTGATGTTTATTTTTTAACATGGTTAGAATGAAAAACAAATTCTTCTTTCTCTCCCTATAGTACTAATCTGTGCTCGTTGATGATGCTTTGATGAATTCTGAAAGTCTTGCTTTAAGTTAATTGTCAGGCTTTAAGCTTGTCTTTGTGCTCGCTCTTCTCTTTGAGTGATGAATACTTCTCTGGCCCAAGCTAAATACTAGGAGAATGTTTTTTTGTATAGGTTCTCACAGGTGGGAGATACAACAGCTAAAGCTTTCAGTTTGCTTTCCAAGCATAATTGGTACCTTCCAGAGATGTAGCATGTCTCGTGCTGTTTTCCTCCATAAATGTTAACAAACAGGTTGTTATTGCAGCTCTTCAAAAACATTGTTGTTCTTTAGTTGATCGTATTCTAAATCCAACATCATCATGAGGAGACGGGATGTGTTGGAAAAGGGGCTCTGCCAGTGCACTGTCCAAGTCTGGTGGAGTCTGATTAGCAAGATGTGGGAGATAAGATGAGTGTTGTCCATGGACCTTTGGAGGTCTGCTGCTCTGACTGATGATGCGGGAAAAGAAATAAGTGACAATCAAGTACTGTACAGAGAAAGCAAACTGGGAAAAGCAGATAAGGGTGCTTTTTTTTTCCCCCCCTTCCCTGCTTTGTGCTTTTTGTTACTGGTATCCTAATGTTTTTGCAACAATACTTGATTAAATGGCTTCAGACAGAACTGACTTCTGGTTTTGCGTGTCTGTATCCCTTTTAAGGCATGCTGCTCTAGGGAAAATAAAGATATTTGAAAGGTTAGAGATGTCCAAGAAAATGGCCTTTTGGTAAGAAGAACCTGTGTTGTTTTCTCTAGCAGTAAAAGAGGTGGTTCTGTTTATTAAACTGTGCATGTGCATTAATATGATGCTTCATATTTTTCCATTTGATTTCCTGTAGGGTGATTTCACTTGGAACAGCATGTCAGGGCGCAGTGTTCGGCTGAAGTCAGTTCCCGTTCAAAGCCTCTCGGAGCTGGAGCGTGCTCGGCTGCAGGAAGTGGCTTTTTATCAGTTGCAGCAGGACTGTGACCTGGGCTGTCAGATTACTATCCCCAAAGGTAAGGGCTTGATAAGCTGTCTCTGTTTGGATTGTTAAGCCACTGATTTCATATCACAGCAGTAAACACTAGATTTTTTTATTCCACAGATTCTGTCTTCTATTTCAGTTTTGCTTAACCACAGTCATTATGTAAAAATGATGAGTAAAGTTGTTTGTCTGCTGTGTCCAATTTGGGCCACCTGGGGGTGGGATCATCTGATCAAGGGCAGATGTCTACAGGGCAGATAATCTAAATCAGAGCCATTCATGCCAGGATGTCTTGATACTCAGTTGAGAGAAAAATGCTTTTCTTACATTTCCTGATATCCAAAATTAAATGTTTATGTAGGTCAAGTAGATCTTACCATAGAAGTGGGGTTTTTTTCGTTCTGTATTACATTGTCTGTGAAGGAAGCCAACTGTCATCGGTTCAGATGCACAGTGAAGACATTTACGTCAAATAATATGAGTCCTACCCAAGTTTTCCTAAAGACAGTGTTGCTTATTTCCTAGAAAACAAGTTAATTTTCAGCATAAAACATTGAACTCCTAGGAAACAGGAGATTAAATGAAAAGAAGCTCAGCTACTGGAATCCTGATGCAAGATTGTGGTAGACCTGTACTTAGATTACTGTGGAAGAGATCTAAACCTCACTAATGAAAGAGTTTCTGTTGTTTCCTGTAGGCTGGAGATCAAGCATAGCAGAGATAGCTGTTGTGCAATCATCTGCAAATCCGGCTTTCCTGTTGTTTCTTTGCAGTTGTATACTTACATAAGGAATAACAAGGGATCGCTGAATTCTCACCTTTGACTCCGAGCAGAGGTGCTGCGTGGTAGCATGTATACAGTGATGCCACAGGAGCAATTTTTCTAATGTCTAAGTTAAGCAGGAAAAAAGTTGTCCAGTGTATGAAAATAATGATGCAGGAAAGAACAAATGTGAAAGAGACAGGCTTTTGTATTCATCAGCTTTTTAGGATCTGCAGAAAACTCCTGCCAAAACCAAAAAAGTCCAACTTCACACATTTAGCAAGGCATTATTTATAGTGAGATGGATTTAATCAACTTCTTCAAGCCTCACCAGCTCCCCTGGTCCCTCAAAAAACATTCAATCAAAAGGAAAACAATTTTATAGGCTATTCATAGGAGGAACTGGATCACTAAGGGCACTGCAATAATTTCTGACAGTCTGATCTGCCACTGGCTCTTCCTGTGGGAGATGAAGATATACACGTGGAGGTCCTACCAGAAGGATGTGTGGTAATACCATCCAAGGCAGTAGAGAGTATACACATTCATAGAATAGCTTTGTTTGGAAGGCACCTTAAAGGTCATCTAGTCCAAACCCCTGCCATGAGCAGGGACATCTTCAACTAGATGAGGTTGCTCAGAGTCCCATCCAACCTGGTCTTGAGTGTTTTCAGGGATGGGGCACCTACCACCTATCTGGGCAACCTGTTCTCACCACCTTCACTGTAAAAATTTCTTTTTTACGCCTAATCTAAATCTACCCTCTCTTGTTCTAAAACCATTACCCCTTTTCCTGTTGCAACAGACCCTACTAAAAAGTCTGTTCCCATATTTCTTATAATCCCGCTTTCATTACTAAAAGGCTACACTAGGGTTTCTCCAGAGTCTTCTTTCTCTGAGCTGAACAACCCCAACTCTGTCAGCCTGTTTTTGTAGGAGAGGTGCTCCAGCCCTCTGATCATTTTTGTGGCCCTCCTCTAGACCTGCTCTGATAGGTCCGTGTCTGTTTACAAAGTCGGACTTCTTTGTGGTTCTTTGGCTGCTTTTCAGAACTTGCTAGAGAATTACATTAGAACATGCATGTGCCTGCTGGGCATTTGCTTCCTGCAGGCATTTGAATAATGACATTTACTAGCATAGGTATTGTGAAAAGTAAAAATTCATTGTTGTTGGCTAACAACTGTTTGTGCCAATCCTGTGTGCGTGGAAAACCAGAGTACAGATGCCTCTGCCTTATCTTTGCAACCACAGACATGCTGTTACTGGTTGCTTCTTCATAATGCTTCAGTCCTCCTATGCTCAGAAGGTCCCTTTGTCGCAGCAAGTGCACTTTACCTCTTCCAGGGCACATCTGGCTATTCCCACACTTGTGTAGGAATGCATAGAATGTGATACCTCATGTGTAATTCCTCTCCTTTACTGTATTGTAGCCATTACCATTAATGAAGAACATTACTAGCATCTCCTAGTAAAATATCCTGTGGTCACAGAGAAGGGATTACTTCCCACAGGAATTCCTTTAACCAGCATGTCATTTAAAATATGCAAGAGTTGCACTGCAGTAGTAATTAGAATGAATTCAAGCTGATCAAGAGTTACTAGTTTTAGATATATGATGAGATGCTTCAGGTTTGTTTCTTGTTGTCTTGTTTTTCTGCCTTTTATCTTTCAAATTCTGTAATCAACACCTTTTTTGCTCCCATGTCACTCCCCCATTTGCCACCAGAAACTAGACCAAGAATCATTTATATTCCCTTGGTTAATGTGTTGAGTTGCAAGAGGATGTAATTTCCAGGCAAAGCATTACACAGTTTCTTTACCAATGCAATTACTCTGTGGAAGATTTTTAATTTGCTGACGTTCTAAATGGCACAGCAGTACCATTCTGGTGATGCTTTGCAGTTCATGTTTACGATATAGTGTGGGTTTTTTTCTCATTTCAGAGAAGTCAATCTTCTCTTTATAAGAGGAGAAAAAAATGGTGATGAAATTCACTTTAGGTGTGCTTACATTTTGGTGACATTACAATTCTGTGTATGTCCTTGCACACAAGTAGTGAGAAAAATGAACCTTTTGCAGAAGGTCTTCACAAGCAAATGCTAACTCAAGTCAGATGGCTTCTGCAGAGTAAAACTGGGATTAGAGCAGAAGAGGAGCTCATTTTCTTCTGTTCATTGGTTCCAGGTATCTTGAGCTGAGGGGTTATTGAATGAGGTTTGATAGGATCAGTTTCCTAAATACCACATGTTTATAGCGACTCTCTTTCACAGTCCTGTCCCACTTCACTGAGCCTGTGTTTGGAAGCAGTGGTAGGAACTACCAGGACATTATGAGTTGAGCAAATGGGATATTAGGTCTTCAACCCTAATTCAACTCCTTAAGCATCTGCCTAGGTTTTAAAGGTATGATGTGAACCTGTTGGTGAAGGGGCTTGAATAGGATTTGGGACTTAGGCATCACATTCAGGTCTTCTCTTTGTTCAAGAAGAGAGAATGACGGCTTGTATTCTTGCCAGTTCCAAACAGGATGTTCTGCTGTCTTCTCAGCTTTGCAGTGGGGCTGGAGGAGTTGTGGAGAGAGAGAATAAATGAGGAGAGCATTTGGGGTTATGTGGGGTTCAGTGGTGATTAGGCTGGTGCTGGGTTGACAGCATGATAATGATCTTGAGTGCCTCTTCAAACCTTGAGGATTCTGTGACAATTTGGGAGAGAGAAAGTAGTTCTTTACTGCCAAATCTAGTTCTCAGGTCGTTCATTTAGTTGTAAGGAATATGAGGTAAGGATGGGCTTAGAAACCTAAATGCAGTCCCAGTCATTTAAGGAAAGTCATTTTAAGGGAAGCTGATGCTGCTTGAACATGTGCTAGTGTATGTTTTTGCATGCAAGTTTTGTGACACATGACACTGTGCCTCTGCTCCCATGAAGTGAGCATCAGTCTCCTGTACAACTTGTTTTAGTAAGGTGAGTTTGAAGAAGCAGGGCTGCATAAGTGTACGATTACAGACTGAGAGCTGAGACATCCCTGTCTCCGAAATGAAAGAAAACATGGCCGGGCTTTCTGAATTTTTACCATTCATTTGTGTACTTTGCCTCCAATACATTCCAGTTAAACTCTGAATAGAAATGGGAATTAAGAGTTACACAATTCTCTGCTTCTTGTTTATTTTGGCAGGGCATACTTCTTTCAATCTGTTTTTTGCTTACGTTACTGGCCATTGTATTTCATTATTCATTTTCCTTAACGCTGAGAGTGACTATGATTTTTATCTGGGCTTGCATTTTTGTGAAGGCTCCAAACTGCTCATTGTTTCTAATCACTGACCGTGTTATATACTTTATGGCTGTTGTGGCAGTGAAAAACATCTAAGTAAACTGTAGTATATACATTGTGGAGTTACGGGCTTACGGACTGCGTGCTCTTGAGCTGGCGTCAGTGTATCTTCCAAGAGGCTTATTGCCACCCCTCTTAATGCCAACCTCTCCTGATGCTTCTCATATAAATACTGTCTTTAACATGGGCTTATGAGTCCATGGGTTTTCTTTCAATGTAGTAGAGTTCATGAGGATGATATTTAAGACAAGTAAGGCTGAGATAAATTCTCCTCCTTTATGCTACGTGAGTAAATCTTGGATATACTGTATCAGGCAGACTGGTCAGAGATAAAAACTGTTTGTGACCTGATGATTTTCAGATTGAAACTTCCCACCTGTGTCCTCCAATTCAAATCTTTCATGGAAGAATGTATTTTTCTGTGGATTCTTTTATTCATCCTGAGAAAACAAAACCAAATATCTCTCTGTCTGGGGAAAAAAAAAAAAAGGAAATAAAATTGAATTAATGTTTTAAGCTAGGAGAAGTCCCAGCTGCTGCAGGGTAGAGGTTGTAAGACACAGCCTTGAACTGTGCTACACAGGCATTTATCAAAGTGAAGGTGACAGGAGTTTTTCCAGGCAGAGAGATAAGAAAACAAGAAAAAAACTTTCCAGTTTTTTTTTTTTTACCCAGTAAGGAAATTTGTAGAAATTTGTTGTTGGGATTTTTTCTTTCAAACTCACTTTTTTGTCACTGTTGAGACAAGAACAAAGTGGAAATAGATCAAGCTTGCAAGAATATAATTTTTCTAACATTGCAACAGGGGAAATAATTTATTGTCTTCAAAACTTAAGAAAGTTTTTAGAGGGATGTTCCTTTTTTAATTTTTGCTGTGAGGCAGTTTTTTTATAAAAGACTGTGCTGTGCTCAGCAAATTGATTTCCGAGATTTGCTTGTATCACATAGCAGGTTTTACTTGTCTCTTTACATCAGGAAAGCTTTATTCAACTTTGCTATTCTGTCAGTTAGAGGCAAGCTAATAGTTTTAAAAGCAAAAGGTTTTACTCGTTACAAAACTTGCTACAAACAAAAAAGCTTGTCTTTTTACTAAACTGTATTTTGGTAAATAGCTAGGAGCTTTGATTGAGAAGCAGCATGCATTTTCATTGTGCTGCGTGAACGCAGAACAGAGGTAGAAAATGCTGTAATCTTCATGGGGAAATCAACGGCACTGATAATGTAAATATGGAAAAATGAGTGTATACCTTAGCATATTTAAAAGAAAGATTTGTGTAACTTCTGAGAACCAACCTGTTGTGTAGGTGTATTTTGTGGAGAGAAAGGAAGGGAATGAGGACAGGGATGGACATGGAAGGAATGCTTAGCTATGGAGCTCATTGGGCAGGAGTGCTGAAAGGCAGGAGTCTTTCAATTCCCTTCACAGTGAGGGGAAGAGACCTTGATTAAATTCCTAAGATAAATAAAATATTACAATCTGCATTTCCATATATAAATATCATGAAAAATTGGAGGAGATGGAGTCATGACCAGGGTTTTTTATTACTAGGGCAGTTGCTTATTTAGATACTGTCCGTTGTAGGTTTAGGGTGCTGCTCTTAAAAAGTCAGATCCAGAGACTGCTGCATGCATATATTTGATGTGATGTCCCATAGAGTTTAAAAATTACTTCTGAGACAAAAAAATCCAATCTAATGTAGTTTCCTTAGGAGTACACTAGAAACAGCTATTGACTTGAAGTACATATAAATGTATTTGGTATTTTGTCTGTATTAGTGTCAGACATTAAAATCTCGGCTTTCATTTTAAAACATTGATCATGACCATTGGCCATATTCAAAAGTTGAGACATGTGGCAGAGAGAATCAGTGTTGGGAAGCAAAATACACATACAGAGGCTCTAAAACAGCTCTGCAAAATTAGATGTATTTGGGGTTTTTTCCCTAAATCTTCGAGAGCACTAGTGTAACAGAGATATTCTCGGTTGTGTTCTGCCAAATCTGTCTTTAGCACTTCATGTAGTACTTACCCTTGGATTCTGAATGCCCATCTAGGCTGTCCTGTACTCGGCCCATAAGCCACGTATCTGTCTGGTGATTCTAGAGTGATTTAAGAATTTGTGCTTTATTATGGTTCAAAGCCAAAGAATAAATACCAATAAATATATGCCAAGACAAAAGTTTTTGAACCTTTACTGAGAATACTGAAATTGCAGCCTACTAGTCTGCATGCTCCACTTGCCTTTGGCAGAGCTTTGCCAACATGTGACACAGGTGTAACATGTGTTCTTCCAGTATACTACTGCAAAAATTTCAGTTGAAAATCAGACTTATTTCTGTTGTCTTGCGTGTGTTGCTCCTTTCATAAATTCGTTGGGGAAGTATTCCTGATGATTTTGTCTTGCCTTAGGTAGAAAAATTTTCTCTAGTTTTTCCACAGGCGTGATTTAAGTGGAGTTGGGGTTGGTGCCAGAAGCGTAATGTCTCTAGATACTGATTAGGAAAGATAAAGTGACTCCAGATAGATTTATTTTATCGGAGCTGTGGTACTATATATATCTTTGTATTAGGCTTTTACACTGAAAAGGCTGCCTTGAGATTTAATGGAGACCTAATCTCCTGCTGAAGGTTTTTAAGAATAGATTAGACAGATGTCCATGTGACTCTATTTCTGTGCAGGAAGTCAACCCAAGTGTTCTCTGCAGAGCTCCTCGTGTCTTTTTTCTGTGTGGTTTACATTTTCAACACCTGTTTCTGTTATGATTGATGATACAAAGGACAGGTAATTACTACAAAGAGACATTATTAGAAGTAAGATCCGTTGGTCATTTTTCAGAGGGGTAACAGCTCAGTTATTTGAGCTACCAAACTGTCCAGTGAGAGACCTGCTGTACCATGATTTCATTTCCATGCACTGAGAGCTCTTCTCTCATTTTATTTCTTCATCAAGGCTCTGAGCAGGAGTATTGTGGACTAATTTAATTAGTCCCGGAGAGAGTAAGTTATGAAGGCTGTTTTATTTTCTTGCATGGCTTCTTCTTTAAGGTGAGAGTCCGAGGAAAGACTTAGAGAAATGATTCGTAACAACAAGGCAATGCTCAGAAGACAGTGGAGACCTGGGTGTCCTGAATCATCTGAGACCACTGGCTGCTCTCCTGAATTCCAGAGAGTTAGAGGAATTTCCTCTTAATTTGAAGAGCTCAACTCATGCTCACACTAAGAGCAATGTGGGGGGAAAGATCTGAGTGAGAAGTAGAGAAACTTGGTTGCTTCTTCACCTGCCAATTCACTGCAAGCCAGTTAATTGATAACAATAAATCCCATGCCAGTTATATGCTGGCAATTATATCTGTTCTGCCCTGGCCCACACTGTACTGTAGGGATTAGAGGTAATTCTCCTTATCAAATCAAGAGTCATTTTCACTAGCAACAGCATCAAACTACTCTCTCCCCTCCACATTATAAAATTACTTTTTATTTAGGTAGTTGAGGTCAGGAGACAGTCAATTTCTCATTCCCCCCCCTCCCCCCCCACCCCAGTGAACTGAAGGCAGTTCTAGAGCTCTTATTTGTATTTTTCTATCTCAGACTATAGCATCAAGGCTCCTGTTTGGTTTTCATTTGGTGTTTTGAATTTTTTTTCAATACAGCTAAAATACTTTCATTGACCATAGTTGTTTTCATTTGTTAGTGTAGATAGTTTTTGACCTGGGTTTTTTGACCAGTTTTAGTGTTGACAGTTTTCCTGAGTTATGAAAGCGCTCCAAGAAGGGGGTGTTGTTCAGTCTTTCTCAAAGCTTTTAAACCTCTGCCCATCATTGTGGTTTCTGAGTGTCTTCCACTTAGAAGGGCAGCAGCAAGGTCCCTGATGTATCACAATCTATTTGAGTCAGGAATTTGCCTATCTTTGGAGATTAGGGAAACTCCTGTCACACTGTAGATACTGCTGTAATGTGAAAAAGTAGTGTCTATATTTTGTCTTGCACCTGCTACTTGACATTACTGTTTCATGAATCCTGTCATCAGTGTCAATGTAGCAAGTACACCCTGAAGCCTAGAAGGAGTGGTTCCCTCTAGTTTCAGTATGCCTAGACACATCTTTTACTTCCACTATTGACACAAGGCATGTGCTTCTTCAAAAGACCTGGACCACTCTCTCTGGCTTTTTTTGCAGGGTTTTGTAGACTACTGTGACTTGAGATTTCTTATGACATGGGAAATCCTGTGCTAACGTAGCGAGCAGAGCTGTGCATGAGTTGAAAATCTGAGTTTGTCTATGCACAGGGAAGTCAGACCTGGCATCCTGCATCCATTCTCCCTTTCCAGGAACTTGCCTGCCTTTTGCTGCTCTCCACTGACAGCTGCATACAGGGGCATTTGGCCTTTCCTTTGTAATCCTCTAAAGGCTGCCAGGTAGTTTTACATGAGGTTTTTGAGTTATTTCCATTGCCCCTTCTGTGTATGGCAGCAGCAGCCATTTTCCTCATTCTGGCATAGAAAAGTATTTGAGCAACTGTTTATTTTCATGTCAAAATGAGTTTTTTCCTTAGGCCCAGCAAAAGATTTAACAAATGAGCTCCCAAACAATTATAATTTAGTGTTCAGATTCTAAAACTCACTGAATATCTTGTTCCTCAGAGCTCATGTAATGCAGCCATTTTAAATGTATTATTAGTTAAAAAATATTTAAATGATGTAAAACTATATATGTTTTCATTACATTAATGGTAAAATAACTGAAGAGGGTTTTTTCCTGACTTTTCCAACACAATAATTTCTAGTCAATAGTCCCAAATGCAAAAAGATTAAAGAATGCGTTAAACAAAAAAATCAAATTAAAAGGGAAGATAGGAAACTTTATTCTTGCTTTCCGTGTGGTGGTTTGAAAAATTCTGCAACTATTAAAAAATCTGTTATTTTAGGGATATTTATACACGGCTTGCACAAACAAGGCAGGCATCCACTTTGTACTTGCTGAAGTGTTTCTTGTGGTGCAGCTGTGCTGTGTTCATCTGTAAGACCTGCAGCTTCCTGCACAGCAGGAGTGCAGTGGCCTGGGCAGGCCTGGGAAGCTGCTCCTTCCCAGCTCTTCTCCTTGCATGGGTGGGCTCTGACATCCCCCTCCCTGTGGCTGTGGCTTCAGGAGCCCTGACCTCGCTCCAGAGCCCAAATCCCATATTCCCTGTCGACTTAGGTTTGGTTCTCACCCTTAGAATATGTTGCACCTGCATTTGCCCACCAGTCTCTTCATGACAGAGAATCATGGACGAACATATTTGAAAATACAAAAGTAGTTATTCTTTACAACGTGTATACTTGCAGACTAATTAAATCCTTAAATACCCTAGGGAACATGTAGGCAAATGGAGTGGAAACGTCATGTTTTCTTATGATTCCTCTAGCCACAGGAGTTGAGTAGCATTTGCTGTCTGAAGTGACCAAAGTAAGTTGTTATTGTGATGGTGGTCTTGGGTTTTTATTCGGTTTTTTGTTTGGTTTTTTTTGTGAAGAAGAGTTCATACCTACCCCACTATAGTTATAGTCTATATTTTCCAACATGCAACATTTTTTTGTTCAGCAAGTTGGTCATGGCTCTTTCTGATAGAAATAGACCTTGCAAATAGCTTTCAATAGAAATAGTGCATTTTTCTAGATTTGTGTCTGTTTTGGAATTACACTTTTCAAATTTGTTTTCCTTAAAGACAGGGCAGTCTACTGTAATATGCTGTAGTAAAATAGTATAAACTGATTTATCACCTTTGTCTTCAGAATAGCTGTGCAATATCAACAGATGTGTATCAAAAATCTGTTAGTACCTGTCAAGCAAATAATGTAGGGTTGGTTGTTTGGGCTTTTTAAAATTTGTATCAGAACCACAGGAGGTTATTGTAAAGTGTTATTTGATTAATAAAACTGTAGTTCCTGTAGGGATGCAGCTTTCTTTTGAAGTAGGTGAGATTTCCAGCAGTTTTGCCTTCTAGGCAGTTCCACAGAAACTTATGAATACTTCCTAAATAAATAATTTAATTCATCTACCAGTATGACTGAATTCTTACTGTTCAACAGTAAAGAAATTGTGTAAAATGTAGCTTTTAAACTTCTATCAGCTAAATCACTTAAACCTACACAACTGGACTTCATAGTTCCTCTGTGTTTCATTTTAACAATTAGTCGAGCCTTAGCCCAGAGGGACTGAAGCCTAGGTCTGAAGAAGATGCACTAACCACAGGTTACTGAAGACTGCTGGGATGGGGAAGAGGTGAATTAAAAGCACACTTTTGTCTGATGGTTGTGGGTTTTCTCAGTTGGTTGTATTGTATGCATTCTGTGCTGCTGAGAACGTTGTTTCCTGCGCAGTCAACTTTCCCCACATCTTCTGGTTTCTCACTGAGAAGGGTTTGGGTCAGGTGTGCTCCTGCCCAGAGGGCTGCAGTGCTCCAGCCATGTCCCCGCTGTGCACAGCCCAAGGGGAGGGAAATCCCTTCTCTTAAAGAACTGGCTTTGACTTCAGCTCTGCCCTTTTCATGCTGTTTCTTCTGCCATAAGCATGTTCTTCAGGAACTTCTCAGAGAGGGGAATGCTGAAGCTTGTTTGCTGCATCAGAGGAAGCAGCATGTATAGAGGAAAAGCTGCCTCTGCTCTGTGTGTGGTGCCTTTGGCGAGCAGCCCAAACCTGGCGCTGTGGGCTGAGGTGAGCATCTATGAGCCAGCTGCCACCTGGAAGGTCATGACTGCAGCTGAGGGGTACTCTCGAATGAATATGGCTTTTCTTCCATCAGCTGCTGGCTAACAAGCACAAAGAAATGCTGATTTAAGTCAAAGTGAAATCAAGCGAGCAAACAGGCCATAAGGAAAAATGGAACAATAGTCCAAGGTTTCTGAATAAATACAGTAGTCTGCATCACCGATGGAGATCTTGTGCGTGTATGGCTGAGGCAGAGGATGAGAGTGATAAGAAATACCTGAAGGCTCAGCCTTCCCCTTTTCATATTGCTTTATGCGCCAAAATCTGTAGCTCCTGTTTCTCTGTTTGAATTTTTTAATCTTCCATCTGTGTTGCAGCTGGCAGTGCTTTGGAAGTTACTGCATGGGGACAGGGCATTTCAACAAGTTTTTATAAATAAATATTTCAAGATGGACATTTATAGTCACAGAAATGGCTAAGTAAAACCAGCACCCTCTTCTTCAGCAGAGCAGCCCCAAGTGCATATTCAGAAGTAAATTTGCTTTGTATAGTGACCCAAAGAAGCTGCTGCAACCACAAACACTGTGCAACTGTCAGTGAATGAAGTGCAGCCTTGTCTTTATTGTGCTCTGTCAACAGAATTTAGCAGTGTTTTCTGATTGACACTCTCAATTACTTGCAGTGTTGCACAGGCCAGAGAGACTGCAGCTTGACATTTAGCACGCAGGCTAGCTGTGGGAGGCTGGCACTGGGGAAATGAGTTGCTCTCGATGAGTGAAGTGAACCAATGAGTGCTCAAGAGAGGTCAAACTTGGTGCCATTAGTAGTAACTTTCAAGACAGAATTGACTGCAATTTTAGAAGATATATTCTATTTTTTTTAAAAAAGCTGTTAGATCCAATCACTAGTGGCTATTAAGAAATATGGCCATGAATAGAATTAGAATTACTATGAAGAAGTAGTTTAGAAATCTCACAATATCAACTTTTTTTATCCCTTTCTGGTTTGATAATTGAGATATGGGTCTAATAATAATTGCTGAGATAGCCCCTCTTTTTATACTGCGTGAAAATAACCCTTGATTGTAGAACATGACAAACATTCTTCCCTAAATGGACAAGAAACTCATTTCTCTTAAGCAAAGGAAGTTGCCAAGAGATGGGGAGGGAAGTTCTCTTTGATCTACAACCCTATCAGCAGCACATCATCTCTTATGTCGAAAACCCACTGAGTTAAACTGGTTTAAAGGATTTGTATGGATTTATGAATTATGTTTTTGATTAATAAAAAGTGTCCTTGCATGTAAGTAACATGAGAGGAACATCCATTCTTACAGGTAATCCACCAGCCCATGTATAAGGAGAGTGCTGAAGAATCCTATTTTTGTTACAGGTTCACTTCAAGCATATTTGACAGGGTTTTTTTTCATGATCTGAAGCCTAATACTGTAATAGTGTCTCAAAAATTATGTACAAATCTTGGATGCCGTTGTACTTTTTTACTGCATATTATATTAATTATGAAAAACATGGATTAGGGTTTCACAGGATATTGACTATGAAGTGACATAATCTGAAACTGTTGGCCAAGAGTTTCAGAGTGTTAACTTTGTGTGCCCCTAACTGTATAATTTTGAGCTAATTCCCTATACCTAATTTGTGATGCTTTAGCTTATGCCAAGCAACACCTCTATCTACCAAATAGACTTGCTGATGTCTATAAATATAAATTGAATAAAGAAGTACTGGAAGTAAATAGTAACAGGATTCAGCATGCATGTCCTCCCTTTGAGTCATATAAGGTGCTGGTAGGTGGTCTAGTGCAAAGCAACAGAGAAATAATTTTAAAAAAACCTTAAAATTTTCTCCCTTTTTCTCTTTCTCCCTTTTTCTCTTTCTCCCTTTTTCTCTTTCTCCCTTTCTTTCTTTCCCTTTTTTTCTTTCTTTTCGAATTGTTAAAGCTGAAGTTTATATATCCTCAGCATGAAAATGGCTTCTTATTACCAAATTTGTAGAACCATGGTCTCATTTAGAAAGCAATTTAGACCCTGAAATGGTCTGTAGAAAATCTGGGATTTGATAGTATAAATGCTAAAGAAATGGTGTTAGTGAAGGCATTGCAGGTGAATTTCAACTTTAACCCAAAATATTTAAGTTTTGATTGTCCCAGAAATCAGACTGCTCAATTCTTGTCAGAAGTTAGTAGATCAGTACAAATAATCTCGTATTCTGTAGGCTGTGTGGTTCACTGACAGAGTCCTAAAGAGATGACCTAATTTTTCAAATAGAAAAGTCTTTTTGGTATTAAGTGAACCTGGAAGTGCTCACCACTTTGGAAAAACAGGTCACGTAGCAATTTAATGTGCACTCAGGAGTTTGATTCTAGACTCTTGGTCTTTTAAATATTCATTGTGCTAGTCTTAATACATAGATGCCCGGGGAGTGATGTATGCATTGCAGTGAAAAATGCAGCAAACATATAAATTAGTAAGTACTGAACAGGTCAAGTCCATTTCTGAAAAACAAACTGATCTGCACAGCTGCCTGGACAGGTGTCCTTCAGGAAAAACAGAATGGGTTAGCAAAGGAATAAAAAATGCAGCTTCCTTCACTTTGACAGCTGTCATTCAAGTGTTTCTCTAGTCTTGCTGATGTTCTTGAGTGGAATCTGTTGAAGGAGCAGTTGATCTACAGAAAGAAGCCATAAATTGACAATTATATACACAAAAGGCTGGATAGCAGCCCAACAGCTTCCATCGCTATGTGGTTTAAACGTTTCCAAAGTGGAAATTAAGAATAGCAGTCCATCCATACCTAATAGCGCTTTGGACTGATACAATACTATTTTGCATAAATATCTGCTAATTAATTAAAAAACATACAGTAGGTATTAAGTGTGGGTAATAATGCTTTGCCTGTTTCTCAGTAATGTTTTGGATATTAATTATGTTCTCAAAACCACACTGTAGCTAATAAGTACTAAGCATTATTATTGTGAATTGGGTTCATTTAATATGTAAAACTGCTGGAGTTCCATAAGTCTTTAAAAACATTATGAATATTTCAGCAATGTTCATGCCTGATGTACCCTGAATCAACAGTAATTTCAAAACATATTTATATGTACAGTGTATAGACTGTAATTTATCATGTCTCTAGCTGGGGAGGAGGAGAACTCGAACTGACCTCAGACCTCTTGGCAGATCTTCTGAGCTGTAGCTTTTCACTGAGATTCCTCTCAGCCTTACTTTCATACGCAACTCTTTTTCTCTTGCCATGGAGTAAACTGTAAATGTAAATGATTAGCAAAACACTGCATTTTACATCAAATTTTGATTCTTTCTCTCTTTTTTTTATGTCTCAGTAGACTTCAGTGGGATGTCAGAATATCAATAAATGGGTTTTTGTAGAATAAGGTTCTGTGACTCCAAAGAAATGTTAGTCATCCGTCAAAAAGCTTCTCCGAAGCAGGAGTTTGAATTTATAACGTGGAAGATAATTTGAAAATTATTTTATATCTATAAAGCCAGAACACAATGGTAGCAGGGAACCTTATAAAAACAAGCTGTACTGTCAGGTGTATGTAAGCAGGCTACCAGCTATTCATATTGCCAAGAGGTGAAAGAATTTCTCTTATAAACTCAATCTTAGCAACAGGAAATGTCAGAAGGTGTGAAAAGTCTGGGCTTTTAATCAATCAAAATATGACTTTGAGTTATAACCTTGTCATGTGGCTAAGAAAAAAGGAAAATCTAATCATAGACCGTATCAGGCAGTGAATTACTACCCTTGTATTGCTGAACTCTCATCCAGAATACCTTATCTAGCTAGTCAGCCTTATTTCGGAGAGATGAATTCTCACTGGAGCAGGTGTGGGAAAAGGGGTTTTAACATAACCAACACATGGCAATTCTACCTTGAGACAGGAACCGAGTGTCCTAGTTGAGTGAGTGCTGGGAACCCTTCCATCCAGGAGGGCTGCTGGTATCCTGGGATGCATCAGGAAGAGCTTTGCCAGCGGATCAAGGGAGGTGATCCCATCTTCTCCCCCTCCGTGAGGCCACATCCAGAGTGCTGTGTCCAGTTGTGGGCTCCTTGGTGCAAGAGAGACAATCAGCTACTGGAGAGGGTCCAGCAAATGCCTACAAAGATGATGAGGGGTCTGGAGCATCTCTCTTATGAGGAGCGACTAAGGGAGCTGGGCCTCTTTAGACTTGAGAGGACTGAGAGGGGGTCTCATCAGTGCATGTAAATATCTCAGAGGTGGCTGCCAAGAGGATGGTGCCAGACTCTTTGCAGTGGTGCCCAGCAACAGGACAAGGAGTAATGGCCATAAACTAAAACACGAAAATTTTCACCTCAACACAAGGAAGAACTTCTTTTCGTTGAGTGTGGGAGAGCATTGGAACAGGCTACCCAGGGAGGTCGTGGAGTCTCCCTCTCTGGAGCCATTCTAAACCCACCTGGTCAAATTCCTGTGTCACCTGCTCCAGGTAACCCTGCACTGGGAGGGGTGGTTGGACTAGATGATCACCTAGGAAGGGACTGGAGCTCCCTTCCACCCCTAACCATTCTGTGATTCTGTGGTATCCTGGAAATAACTGCAGAGTGCAAGTGTGCGAGTGGAGTCGGTCCAACCACCATTACAAAAAGTTAAAGGAAATGTTACTTTTAAATTAAAAGGATATTAATTTGCTATAAAAAAAGTCAGAATTTGTTGGGCAGTCTATCGGGTAACGTTCTGGTTTTTAGTAGGATTTGAGGGAAAAGTATGGAGAAATAGCTTCTGTTCTCTCATGACCCCTAATTGGAAAGATGAGAGTTCATCAACAAAGATCCACTTCACTCCTCTGTGGTATGTTCCTTAATATAAAAGACCACTTAAGACACTGGCTTACAAAACTAGAAAAATGTATTGAGACCGATTATTTGGTAACCCTTTTGCTCTAAATGTGAAATGGATATGCTGTGCTCATTTTTCATTTTTTGCATATTACAAAACCAGTAAGGAAAAGGTACATGTTCGCCGCGTCGTTTCCCTCGAGCCACCCTCTCAAAGGGAATCTGCGGCTGTCCTGCAGCGTCCCTGGCCACCTGAACTGGCCACTGCTGACAGGAGCTGGCTGCTGTTCTGAGCTGTGCAGTCCTTCCCGAGTGGGAAAGGGAGCTCTCAGATGTTTGGTGGGATAGCGCCGGAGGCAAAGGAGGAGGGAAGGGTCTTCGTATGGGTTCCAGCAAGATGGTTTATTGTGGAGGGTCCAGGGACGAAGACACTTACAAATCTGAGGGTCTGGGTTTATAAGGGGAACAGCACAACCTATCAGGGAAGGGCAAATGGGCGGAGGGAAACTTGAGGGACAACCGGAGGACAAATCAGAACTGGGGAAGGAGGGACTGGGTAGGGAGAAACCAATGGAGTATCATAGTGAACACATGTTCATTAAACTTCATCTAGAGTAGTGTCTATGTAAGAATATCAGTCCCTGTGGTAGACCCTTTATATTGCTTTGGAACTTCAACAATTCAAAAGGTACAAGTTAAAGCAGGCCTCTGACTTAATCCCTGGTATTTGTTGAGACCTAATAAATAAAATGCTGTTTTGTTGACTTTTCATTATAAAAGATGCTGCTGAAGGAAATAACGATAGCCAGCCTTTTGATAGAATCGTTTCAAGAACCAACCTGCCTCTGATATTGCTTAAAATCTTTGGTCCTTAATACCTTAGTGAAAACTTGGACGATCTATCGGTTGTCAGAACAATAATTTCTCTGAGACTCTAATCCATCTGAACCAATCTGGACATGCTGTACCCGACTGCCAGCTCCCAATATGAGTTCAGATCAGATGGACCATGAAGGTGGTCAGCTGTCACCCAACTGGTATGACTGGTATGCAGAACATTATCCTGGCCATTAGTAATCCTCCCTTTCCAAACACTACCTTTAGTCCCACACCTGAATCACAGTCTTGTGACCATGGATGAAGGCTATCCAGTACCTTTTAGGTTTATGGTACTTTGCTATCAAGAGCATCCAGCAAAAAACCTCCAATGTTAACTCTTCAGTGACCACGCATGTGTAGACGTGCCCAGCAGCATGCAGGGGATACATTTGTGTTCCCCAGTACAGCCTCAGCGTTTGGGTGAGCAAAGCCACCCTCCTTTGGGCCGGAGGATTGTGACAGTCCTTAGTCTTTGTGAAATGTGCCTCACACCCTTCCTCATTCCCAGTGCTGTGACCATCTCACTCCCTGTTCCTACAGCTTGTGCAGCAGATTGTTCAGTGTTACTTCTCTTCACTTACTTCCTTTTTTTTGTTTTCTTTTTTTTTTTTTTGCATCTTTCAGATGGACAAAAGAGGAAGAAGTCATTAAGAAAGAAACTGGACTCTTTAGGAAAGGAGAAGAACAGAGACAAAGGTAAAATGAGTACATATTTCGTGATCAAATCTTAGTTTTGCTTATGAGATTTCTTTAGTCTGAAACATACTTTTTGAAGTAGGAGAATGTTGTTGAGCTGATACACTGTCTAGGTATTTATTTTCAATCTGAAAATTATGGTTTATCTTTTCTGTTTGACTTTAGTATAACTCAGATCTCTTCCACTGAAAGGTTTTGTGTTTTGGGGTTTTTTTTTCCTGAGAAAAAAAGGGAAGACTTAAAGGACTGAATCTTTTCTCCATTGTTTTTTCTCCCCATTTTCACCATCTAGTGCAGAGTGTGGTCCTGGATAACATGACCCAGTTGTTTACCTGCATTTGCACTCTTCTCTTTCAGTTTATAAAGCACATAAACCCAGCACTGCCCAAGCAAGTCGGCTGGTTTGCTTTTCTTTCTTTAACCTTAGGAAAATGGCCATTGTTTAAAATATGTAAATGCTTCGGTGCTACTGATCAGTTGGATTTTAATGAACTCCATGTGACATGGATTTACAGATATGGTTGTACTCTTTTTTTTGGACACTTCTCAGCTTTATGGGCTGGATCCTAATCCAAGACCTGAAGTTGACCTGTAATTCAGAGCCACTTGAACCAAGTCTAAATACTGAGACACTGCAAAATGTCTGTGAAATTGCTTGCAGGTAATTGTGCATCTAATTTTGTGTTCACTTCTGGAAAAGGAGTTCTGGAAAAATGGTAGTAAAACTCAATATTGATATCCCAGTTCCACAAACACGCACACAAATGCAGGAATTTGTGACAGGAGAAGTGACCTGGTGTCACTCTGATGCGCTCACTTTTAGTCTAGTTTAGCAGAAGAACGGAACTTTGACATTCCAGTGAGAAAACTGACATCCCCATTTCAAAGTTAGTTTAGATAGTTGTCAAGAAGAAAATACTTTCCTTTTAATTTTATTTGTTTGATGACTTCAGATATGTGATTATTATTTTCTTGAATTAAAATCGGTTATGGAAAATGTTTGTATTAATCTTTCTGAAATGGAATGTCCCCTGGCACATTTGTTTGATATATCCAGTGGCTTCCTATGTTACGTTGCAAATACCAAACTTTTCATTCGTCACAAGAATTACTTGATGTATGACTGAGCCCACATGCAGGAGTCTTTAAGGAAGAGGTTTAATGATTTTATAGCCACCTTTGGAGGAAAATCTATTTTGCTCTGTCCTATTAATGCATTACATTTGGCTATACTGTAATTAGTCAGTCATTATGTTACTGTGGTTTTTTCTTCTGTTGTTTGTGCAGTTAAAAGTGCAAAGCAACATAGTTCTGTGTAAAACCTGCCCTTCTTTCAGTGTATTTGCCAGATATTGATCTTCACAGGGCCTGTGGAGTGCTCTTCTGCATCAGAAAAGGCTAACCGCATCCTGCTTTTTTTTTTTTTTAAATGATCTGTCTCTCACAAATATTTGATGTACTGAGAGCTTTTATCTTTCCTCTCTTATGGGTAGCATGACTTTGGTAGTCTGTTGAAAGTTTCTCTTTAGAAGCTCTTTGAGAGTTAAAATACATTTTGGGGTTTGTTTTTTTTTTCATCACGTTTTTCATTGCTGTAGCAGATTTTAACAATGATAAATTGCTTTGATATTTCACCAAAGCCAGAATTTTGCTTTGTCACCCAGTCTTGGTGGATCTTTGCAATTGCACTTTTCAGAGCTCCACCAATGCTCTTCGGGGCAGTGCCTCAAGAAGTGATAGTGTCCTTTTGATGATGGACACAAGTCCTTAATCCAGAGTTGATATTTATTCCATTGATTCCCTGTTGCCAACGGTCTTTCAAACAGTATTTTTTCTTACATTGCCTTGCATTCTTTTGTATTTCCTCACAGCCTTGTTTTATTTCAGCTGACCTCTGTTTCTAATAATTACACAGCTGCACTGGTTGAGCACTTCCAGATAATATTATTTTCTGCTATTACACTTCTGTTCAGGGATTTTCTTGTGCGTCTACCTTGCATGGTAGCATTTATACTCCATTCAGTTAGTAGGTTTGGGGATATACTTGATTTTTATTTTGAAGGGTTTTCTGAGGGCGCTTTGCTTTTTGGTGCTCGCTAGTTGCCACAGTGAAGGTCAGCACTTCGTACTTATTCATCATCGTTTAAATTTATCTACTTCCTGGTTTTCAGCCTTGCTCATACTATCTGGTTAACTATACCAGGCATTTTTAGAAATAACTATGCTGATTCTCCTAATTTTAATTCCTTTTTTCTTCTTATTTGAAATTCACATGTTTCAAACACATACCCCTCTGCTTTTATCCTTTTTCTCTCATCTCTCACAGTCTTATTCTGAGTTATAGAGATGTTTTACATGCACTCTCCACTTATAAAATATTATAGGAGCACCCTCTGAGAGGAAAATACCCCAGCACTTCTCAAACAGGAGAATCTGTATTTCTCTCCTTCCTTTAGGAGAAATTTGGGTTGGTCAGTAAGGGTCCAGGAAACTAGAAGGATTCATGTTCTGAACAGGTTTTGTTAGCAAAGTGAAAAGAAAGGCGTATTTGCTCTTACTTAATGCCAACAGCAAATGTTAGGCAAAATAGCCCAAATAGCAGCATATGGCATGTTAATTGCCAGGTTTTCTGGCCATGTTTGGCTCTGGTGTACTTTTCTCTGCCCTTCTGAGTTACTAGAGATCATCTGCCACTCAGGTACTTGCTGAGCAGAGTCTTAGTGCATGACAGAAGAGGGAATGAACAGCCAGGATTTCTGGTTTGTGCCGTGGGGCCATCGGCCTGGCACAGTGGTTGAAAGGTGGCAGTTTTCCTGTGGGAAGCAGCAGCAGCACCAGCATCTCTTCCAGCCTCAAGAGTAAGCGGGGACAGTATTGCCCAGCTTTCAGCTGACGAGGTGGCTTTGGAAAGAAAAATGTGTTGCTGATCTCTATAATGATGAGCCTGCCATGCTCACATCACGATTGAGCCCCACCACCTTCCCTGAACAGTGGCCTCCACGTCACCTGAGGTAAGAGTTAACCTCCCTCGACATGCCTTCCACAGCAAGCTTGTTCTGTAAAGAGAGTATCTTCCATTTCTGGGCAGCCGGTCCAAGACAAACACTCCTCGCTGTGAACGTGGGTGTGCTACACAAAAGGCTGGGAGCACACACTTACCCACCCAGGCAGGTCCCTAGTCCTCATGCCTGAAAAGAATGCCTTTCTTCTGTTTATTTTGGGGGGTCTGTGGTGGGTTTTTTTAGTAGCTAGCCCAGCTGCACTGCTGTGAGAAGAAAATAACAAGACCAGGCCACAGGATGTCGGCGGGGAAGCAAGGAAGCTGATTTCCAGACACTTCATACAGAGGAGATGCAGCTGCCTTAATGCAGACTTCATTTCCATCCCTTCAGCATCACTTTTGTAAACACAGTTGCAGTTGGAAGTGTAATCAATTCCAAACATTGTGAGTTTTCTCTATCCCAGCCTGGGAGCCCCCACATACCCGGACAAGTAACAGCTGAGGGGACCACGTTGTTAGGTCCTGCCCAGAGTACACGCCACCTGAAATCTCCTTTTGTAAAGACAGGCCGCTGAAGGTTAATCCTGACAATCATGCAGCGCCATGTGATCGTGTGTGTGGGTTGCAATCAAAGGTAACAGGGACGTGCCTGGCGCAGGAAGCCACAGAGGGGGAAAGAAAGGGCCACCGTGCTGGTCACCCGGGATGCACGATGGAGGCCTCGCTGCAGCTCTTGCCGGACAAACCCTCTCCTTTAGCACTGACACGCACTGAACTGCCCCAGGGTGCAGGTTTCTGGGGTTACTCTCTCTGGAGAGGTGCCACCTCTCTCCAATTTGTGGCAAAGACTGATCTTCCCCCCACCACCCTACCAGATGTCTATACTTAAAAGGCACAACCAAATGGAACAGTACTCATTTTTTCCTGGGACTGTTTGGAGATTTAATAACTTGTATTTTAGGACTCAGTCCAATTTATGGAGTTATTATGGTCTAAACTTCACATTTTATTTAGATGGATCAGTCAACCTGTCTGTTAAGTGAGAGTTTCAGCAACCTGTCAGACTTCTGAAGGCAAATAAAGACACTACAGTAGAATTGAATGCACTTTAAATGAGTTTCATATCTTTATTTTGTCCTTTTTGATGTCTGTCAACATCTCATTAAAAGAGGAGAAATTGTAAAAGAAGTGGTTTTTTCACTTGTTGCTACATCTCTGAGTGACTCACCAAAGCGGGATATAGCAAAATTTGCTGGATGTAAACAGACTAAACAGGAGAACAGCAGCACTCCACTCAGATATTTAAGCAATTATTTTCAGCTTCCATCATTCAAGGGTTTTTGCTTTACCCGGCCTCCTTGTTATTAATGGCCATCATGACCCTTGATCCTATTGTCTGCATATGTCTCTAAACATTGGCTTTGGCTGCTGACAAACAGTACTCAGGCTGGAGGAGCAGTAACATGTCCATGCTGCTTGGAATAAGAAATTCTCGGGATGCTATGCATGCTGGTGGCTGGATACTGTTCCCTTACGAATTCAGTGCTAATTTTGACAGCAGCAGAAGCAGAGTCTTTTGTCCATCCCCTGCCACTGGCATGGCTGTCAGCGTAAGCAGGCCTACTTTTAAAGTACACACAGGCATTCCTGAGAGAGATGCCTCCCAGAAATTACTTGTCCTAGAAGATTTTATCAGTAAACCAACTTTGTTTTGCCTTGGTTCCAGTAAACCCTACAGGTGAACGAAGAGACCTGCTCAGAAATAATAATCACTTGTTATGTGATTGCTTGAGTAACTAAGCATCATCCCTTTTGCTGACGTTTCTGTGTGGAATGTAAATATTTGGCAGGTTCATCTGTGGGGCCTTAGCAGAGCTGCTGTGTATGCAGAACTTCCTGAGAAAAGGCCTTCCTGGTAACTCTGTGTCATGTGCAACTCCAGCAGTAAATGTTTGATTTTTCTTTAGTTCAAAATTCTTGAAAATGTCTTCTGTGTTTACTTCCCATTCATGCTGAGTAAATTAAGATGTATTTATTAATGTTTGCATCTGTTCTCAGTAATTCAGCCTATTGTGGTGTCAGTGTGCCTTGGCACAGCCTAAGGAGAGAGCTGAATAAATGAAGTTCCTTTTTTGTTATAGTTTATCAGAAGTTGTTTTTTTTCCAAGCCTTTGCAGTGCCCTACCATGCTTCTATAAAAATCTTTCAATATGTTTCTTATGCTCTCTAGGCATAAAAAAGGGTTTTTTTAAGCAACACTGTACTATACTAAAGTTGAGTAAAGTACCAAATAATCTCTTATTTTTTTGTAAAAAAACCCCAGACCTACTTCCAGAAAAAAGCATAAGTAATTGAGAGAGGTTTACATCACTCCTTGAAGGTCAGTGAGCTCCGAGTAGCTGGAGAAGAGATTTTCAGCTACAGAAGTGTGATGCTGAGAACATTGTCTTATCTCGAATCTCCTGGAGTCACTGCAGGTTTTGAGGAACCTCAAGAGTTTTGCAGTTTCCATTATGGACTGAGGTTTCTGTTTTCCTTGTTTTCTGCTCCCATCACTGTCTCTACAGATCTGAAATAATTGATTTCAGTTAGCAAAACAGAGTTACCCTGTCTGGCTAGCTGGGGAGATTGACTTAAAGATCCCATTTAAATATCCCTTTAAAAGCATGTTTTCCTCTGATCTCTATTCCCATCATTTAAATAGAGGTTGTACAAGCACCTTAGTAAATCTCAGGATTTTAGCAGCCCAAAACCAGCGTTTACAATGTACTTAAGAAAAAACTCCAAATACTAAGGAGACTAACCATAGTTACTTTTCATTTTATTA
Source organism: Mohoua ochrocephala (assembly GCA_013398855.1). Taxonomy (NCBI): domain Eukaryota; kingdom Metazoa; phylum Chordata; class Aves; order Passeriformes; family Acanthizidae; genus Mohoua; species Mohoua ochrocephala. Next base: position 124,906 of record VZTA01010276.1, read on the forward strand.
GTATTGAAAGGCTCCTTAGAATCTAGAATATAGACCTCACTGTTTCTTAATAGACTGTTATGTTTTGTTGGATGGAAAGCAGTTTTCACCAGCTGAAACTTCAAGAAGTCTTTTGAACTATATTTGGACAGGGTGACATGAGGTCAAGTAAGCTATAACCATGTGGGTCAACATCCTGAATATTATCATTTGATTAGCAAAGAGGAGGATTTGGGATCACTGAAACTTGTATTTGATCTGGCTGGGAATTTTTCTGTGACATGCTGCTTTTCATTAGAAAATGATGATTTACCACCAAAGAAAGATTTCTTAGGAACATATCAGTTTCAATCAAAATTTTGTTAAGAAACTTGCCTCAGCTGGAGGATTGACTTTCTGGTAAGAGAAGTTATGCATTTCTCCAAGATAGTAAATTGTCTCCTTTGCCAGTCAACACTGAAAACTGGAGTGCATTAAAAGTGCTGTTGGCTAAGGATACGAGTCTCCGTTTCCAAGCTGATTGCCCAGTCTGCCAGGTTGTTTCACATTTTTACATGATGCTTTCTGCAAAACGTCTTTTTAAGCTGCCCAATCTCCTCCTTGAATATGTGATCAATTTTTTGGTTGAGTGTACAGAGAATAGCTAACATGGTAGCTTTGGCACTCGGTATGTATACAACAGACCAAGGTTTGAGCCACTGCTTTAAGGTGCATTTCTTCATACAAATGAAACCTCTCCAGCAGTGGGGAGCTCCAGCCTACAGCTGTAAAGAGGCAGTTGGTCCTTTTACCAGAGCCTCAAACCCCACAGATGTTGTGTCTGAGTTAGTGCCCTTTCTCTCCCATCCATGGGCTTGCTAATTACTTCACATGAGTACAGCTTTTCTTTTTTAATGAATATGAAATGTCAGAAGTGCTAACATTCACTCTAATTACCGGTCCAACAAGAAGTTTTTGGGATTGAATGCTCCTGAAGAGTGGTGAGTAGAACATGCTCCCTTGCCACCATAGCCCATGGTGCGAGCACACACACACGTTTTGGTGGGAGCTTGAGGCTGTAGGCAGGCTGCAGAGGGGGCAACTGACATATCTAATTTCAACAAATGAGCAAAAAGTTTCTGGGTTTGCCAACTCTTTAATGTAATTACCACTGCCAGCCAGCACCACTACCATCTGTATTTAGTCTGAAATTCAGCCAGTTGGTTTTCATCCAGTCCCACATCTCTGCCAGCCATTGAGAAATCAAGGAAGTGGTTCATGTCCTCTGAGAGGGCCTACAGCAGAGCAGCCTGGAGTAGAGGCTTATTGTCCTTTCTCTGGCCCACACTGAGCAAGAGCAGTTAAAAACCTGGAATCCCACGCCTGAGAGTTTCCAAGGAGGGGCAATGCCGACCTCAGAATACCAGCCTTCACACATTGAAGTCGGGGAGAGGGTCATCTTAATGAAATTTGTTTAATGAAAGGGTGCTCAGATCTCGTCTCCTGCTGATCTTGCCCCGGTTGATGTAGGATCAATGGCACCAGCATGCTGTCGGGCATCACTTGAGCTAAATACTCCTGTCCTCTCCCAGTCTGAAACACAAGCAGCTCTGGGCCAAACCAGAGAAATACACTGTGTTCAGAATTTAATTTGTCCCAGTGGCTTTTCTCAGTGAATGTTGTAGAAGGACAAATAAAAAGGGGTGCTGGGAGTATAACAAAGCTCCCAGTTGGACAGCCAGAAGGGAGCACCTGTTGCATATGTGCGTTTCAAATTTGTCATCTTAAATGTTCATTAGTAAGCTAATTCAGAACAATCAAAAAATTTTAATATTAATACTGTCATAATTTTGTAGACACACTCTGCTGAGTAGAGGAGGGAAAGGTCTAACTGAGCTCCTGGACCTGGCAATCCCCGCACTGCTTGATATCTGTGCGACGATGTTCTTTCTTGTCCTAAATTAAATGCAGATGGTTTTAGATGTCATTCTACTCATAGGTCACCTCCAGAGTTGCTTGATATATGAGGCTCTGCTTCCTGATTTAGTTTTGTCTGGCCACCAAAGTTAATTCATGTCTTAACATTTCATGCTTCTAAAGAGCAGGAATGTTTCTACAAAATCAGAACAACAGACTCTTGTTTCTTAAGTGTGATAGACTAGTAGTGTCCTCATTCAAGATTCTTAAAATACCCTCTTTCAATGCCTTACTTTAATGCAAGGCCAGATACAATTTGGAAGTGTCATCAAAGACCTAGTCAGACTTAAAATCCCAGGAGGAATTTTGGCCTTTTAATTATTTACAAGATTGTGGCAAAAGAGAAGTATAGTATATAAGAATTTTTCTGTGTGTTTCTTTTTTTTATAATCCTTTTTTTGATACTTAAAAAAAAAATTGGTCTTAATCTCTGATGCTTTATTTACTCCTGACACGAGCAGGTCTGAAGCTGGAACCTAGTAGAAGTTGCACTCATTTTCACCAGGGTGAATAGCATCAATAGCTATTTTTTCATATCTTTTGAGCACAAACCAGCTCCAGTTGGAAATCTGTCTCTGTGGTTTTGCTTCTGCTAATCTCAGATAAGTCTGATTTGAAAATTAATGATGAGAGTTTCGTTGTTAGTTGCTGACTTATTCACTGTAGAGCATTTTTCTATTTTGTAAAATATTTAAGCATTTTACTTTGAAACCTGAGGTATATGCTGGTTTTGTACATTACAGTTATTTTGATGTGGGATGGGATTACATTCTTTTTGTTAATTGCGACAAACATGTTCTCCTGTATTTCCGTGTGTCCATGGTTTTTTTGTTGTTACAAAGGAATTTTATACTGATATACCACTATTAAACAGGTTTAATCTTACCAGTATTTAAAACAGTATAGTTCTTGTGTGAATTTAAGACCATATCCTTGAAGGCTTAGTCTGAATAATGAATGTACTTCGAAGGTCTCTGCACAGTAGATTCATACTCTTCTGAACTTTGGTGAAACCCATGCATGTGCCAGTACCCCTTGACTCTGGTGCCCTACAGCATTTATGAGAAAGGATCCTGGTGAAGGGATCTGAAACATTAGAGAGAGAGCTTTGACACAGTCCAACGAGGCTCTCCAGTCTCTGGATGGTTACCGGAGCTTCTGATGCCCCTCTGCACCATCTGTATGTAACCAGAAGTGCCCAACTTCAGTTACTTTTGGTGGAAGTTAACATCTTAATTAGATCTGATCTCAAACGATTTTCCAAGATTCTGTGTATAGTATATCTTGCATGATGTGATTTGAAACGAGATTCAGATACCATGGGCTACAATTACCTGGCACTGTTGTTGTTATTATTCAGTTCAATACTTCATTGGAATTACTATATATTTAAAGGGACTTCAGATTATTTTTCTTAACAACAGTTAATTCTTTTTGTACTAAAGAAATATCAGATGTTTGGTAAATATGAGGGTTTTCTTGTTGTTGTTGCAGAATTTATTCCCCAGGCTTTTGGAATGCCTTTGTCTCAAGTGATTGCTAATGACCGGGCCTACAAGCTCAAGCAAGACTCTCAGAGAGAAGAGCAAAAAGATGTTTCAGATTTTGTGGCCTTCCTCTTGCCCTTTGGAACTAAAAGACAGAACAAAGAACTTTCAAGCAGTAACTCATCTCTCAGCTCAACCTCAGAAACACCGAATGAATCCACTTCTCCTAACACACCTGAGCCAGCGCCACGAGCAAGGAGGCGTGTAAGTAGGCACATCACAATGGGGTGTGTGACAGTAGGTCCAGAGCTGGACCAGGAAAAACCTGTGTGTGTGGACTGTGGAATATTTTTTCGTTATGTTTGAATAGTGGGTTTTTTTCAGGTGGAAGTCAGCCACATCAACATCAGAAAACTCTTAACTGTGGTGGGAATCTTCTTTTGCTGATACTGGTGGGAAAAGATCATATAGGCTCTGCAAGTCTGTTGCAGATCGCAAAGAGGCAGAGAGATTGTCTAGAAGTCTTCCTGTTTGCTCTCTTTATCTACCTCCTTCTGTCTAAGTCTTTTAGATTTAACAAATTCCATCTGTCTTCAATCTAATTTTTTCAGCAGGGAAAGACTAAACCTATGTGTTTGATATTTATAGGTATACTTTTCTTAATCTAGATCCAAATTGATAATAAATCTAACTATTAATCCCTATCCAAATATTAATAAAAATCCTCACAGTCTAACCCTCATCATATCCTCAGTGGTAAGTAGGAAGTTGTCAGACTAGATTTGTACCAGGGTCTTTGAAAGATGTTTCTGCATGCAGGCTGTGAAGGTGCCTTTGACAGCAGAGCACAGTGTGGTGGTTTTAGGTTGACTATTAAGCTACATGTAAAATTTACCATTTTTTAGCATAATTCTGTTCCTTGTAAGTAAATTTTACGCTCTGAACTTTCCAGTTCTACAGTTAGTAATAGCAGTAATCTTTCTTTCTTTTGTTACCGTGGAATAAAGGTTCTAGACTTAACTGCTTTTTCATGTCATTTGCAATGGAGGGAGAAAAAAATTGCATAATAAAATACTTTGAATAAAACCCCTTTTAAGAAATCTGAGCAAGAATTTGAGGTACAAGAACAGACTCTGGAAAAGAAAATATTGTCTTAGGAACCTCACCTTCTATCATCCTGAGGATAAAACCTGCTTCGTAGAAATTCTCTGTTGGGCTCTTCAAACCAGGGTTCAAGAGGGGTAGAACTGGAGTAAATTGCAAATTAAGAGAAGGCAGGAGGCGAGTCATGGGGCTCTTAGTTTCTCTAGCTGCCAGCTGAAGCTTGAAGTGTCTATATTCTCTTTGCAAATAGCTGAAAGCATGATGTTTGCAGTCTTGTATATGCATCAATGCACATCTCTTGGTCTGTGCAAACTGTGGAAACAGGCATTTGTGTTCACACGAAAGTGCAAAGTAACTTGACTAAGTGTAAAGGGAAACCCGTGAACTTCTTTCAGAATTTGTCAGTCAGTGACAAAAAATAAAAGTTCACTGTATGCACTCATTGGCTTCAGAACCTTTTTTCACAGGAGAGAAAGATAACTCCTGTGTCCAGGGGAGAGTCATCTGCTGTTCTTTTCACAGATGGTTCGAGGATTTCTGACATGCATTTGACCAGTGAGCAAGCAGAAGGAACATGGATCCTTTGGTACATCCATAGAGCTCCATCAGGACCAAGTTCCTAGAAGCTGAGGGAGGGGTTTTCTTATTTTGTTTGTTTGGATGGTTGGTTTTAGGGATATTTTTGTCAAGCATTGCAGCTTTCAGAGTGCTGAATTGGGGCCTTTAGTCCATAGCTATGAGGATGCAGTAGGTCATGGTTCACCCGCAGAGAATTAAGAGTAGACTAAGGTGGGCAGTGTGATATGAGGGAACTGGGATTTTCTCTAGGGAATGAACTTAGCTAATGGACTTCATGAATTGTCAATTATTTAACATTGATATCGACTCATGTCCCATATTTTGTCTGTCTCTATAATTCTGCTTATCAGTGCACTTACTCCTCTCCCTTGAGCTTTTATACGGGATGGTAAGGAAGCCTGCACTTATCTTCTATCTCTTGAGCACCATTGCACTGTTTGTTTTCAACTGACAAACGGTTACAAAAAAATATAAAAATTATTTGTTAGTACATGCAACTGATACAACCAATTTATCACAAAAATGCTGCACAGACACTTGGAGTGCAGTCCTCTTAAACTTCAACTGGAGGGATTGTTTATCACTGCACCATTCACTTCTTTGCAACTGTCTCATTCACTTTCGTGTACTCCAGTGAGTCTTCAAACACTCAGCCGAGACTTTCAGTGAGCGGTAGAAGGTAATGCTGGCTGCAGAGCTCATGGTGTGGGTGCTGTGGTTCTCTCTCCTGCAACAGCTTGACAGAAATCACTGTTCCTGCATTTTCTCCGTAGGATTTTTGCCCAGCAGTTGGAAGTTGAGACTTTAAATTTCACTTTCCTTCATGTTTCTCTGTGCTTAGCTTAAGACTTCCCCAGTGTATTTAGGATTTGAACTTGTCATGGGGGAGCAGGGACCCCATGACATCCATTATGTACAAAGGTGATGCCTGGTACAAGATGGAACTTGATTTTCTTTAGTTGCTGGGCACTGCAGTCCAAGTATCTCAGTGTGTGTGTTACTGGACCTGGGGCAATGGTGTGCACAGTCTCCTCCACTGTTCCTCAGCAGGCAGGTAGGTCTGTCTGAGCCCAGACTAACAGGTCTGTCTGAGTTTGAGCTGGATCCATGGAGTATGCTCGTCATGTTTTCCTGTGCATTTTGTAAAATCAGAGCTGGCCTGGACTTGGTATTGCCAAGCAGTGACTTCAGTCACTGAACTCAAGGTCACTCTTCCTGAAGCCAGCTCAGTGTGCCAGGTAATCCACAACTTTGATAAAATGCCCAAGGACAACATCGAACTGACTGTATTTGCATCTATTTTAGGGATCTGAATCCGACTTAAGTGCCTCTGATAATGATTCGTGAGGTGAGGATGTTTTGCAGACAGGAAAGGACCTGTAGAGGAGGGCACCTGTCACACAGGGGCTGCAGTGGTGAGGATGGGGTTAGGATTTTCAGTGTCAATCGATTCTTTTATGTTTGGAATGCCAAGCTCTTAACTAAAATCAAAATATCGTTCAGTTGGAATTTTACACACGTGGATCATAGCCAGAGGTTCTTGTTTGGTTTGGAGGGGTTTTTTATTTGTTTGTTTTTGTTTCCTGTTGGCAGGAAATGCTAAAGGGAATCAAGCAGATGTACTTTTGAGAGACATCAGAAGTAAAGGTCAAAAGTTGCATTCTAAAGGATCTAGTAATTGTTTATAGTAATGTGGATAAAAAAAAAAATCTAAAAAACTTCACTGTATTTCATTTATACGTCTATCATGAGTTACAAGAAACAGAACTGTACCTGATAAGTTAAGTGGGGTTTTTTTAAAGATACTATAAACTAGAAATTTACCAATGAATTTGAAATCTTGGTGGACTTTTTGTGAGTTTTGCCTATGAGTTGGAAATCTTCATAAAGTTCAGTTGGCTAGGTTGATGGAACAAAATACTTCTGGAGCTTGAAATTCCCTTGTAGGCAATTGCACATTTCTCATTTAATAGACGTAGAGCTCTGATTAGCAGTCTATAAATTACCTATCAGCAGAACAGTGTGCTTTTAACAGACTATAGTTGTCAGAAAAGTTCTGAGTAGGAATTTACATTTTCTTTATTATTTGTTGGGATGACATGCTGCATACCTGTACAGTACATTTTATGGTAAAATTTATGCTTTGTTTTGGAAAGAAAGAAAATAGTTTACGACAGATATTTTTAATAGGAATAAAACCTGAATTTTTTCTTTCTGTTTTATTATTATTTGTAAGCCTACATGTCCCCTAGTATGTTTTCACCTCATAAGTTCAAGAACAATTGAGAGAAATGATAATTTTGAAGTGACAGTAGTCTTGTGGTTTGAAAAAAAAAGTCTTGTTTTTCAAGTGTGAGCACTGAAACATGCCATAAACCTCCTGCTGCTTGTGCTGCTTTATCCTTTACAGACTGCTTGAACTTCTGCACCTTGCTGTAATCCAAACCCAGCTTTCAAAGCTTTCATTGGAATTTTAATTATTTTAAAATATTAAGATAAGTGAAGTAGAATTATTTAAAAAATATTACCCTTCAACTTCTCTGGTGTCTCTTTATTCTGTGATAATGTGGGGTTGTTTCAAACTCCACAGCTGTATGTATTTGTGATATTAACTGTTAACTGTATATGGCGTATGGTTGTAAATCATTTTGCCTAAGTTTCACTGATACAATGGTCCAAGCTACAGAAGAAGTAGGCAGTAAGATTTAAAAATATCCATGTATCTCCATGCACGTGAATATGGTACTGCTGAGGTGCACTCACAGACCATGATTCATCCTTGCCCTGCAGTATGTGCAGGCCTACAACAGTAAAAAGAATGAGTGGAAAACATTTCGATTTTTCAATATTTTAATTTGTGTTCCTTGTAATATGATAAGAATAACATTGCTACTATTGTGGTTTTTCCATACGTTACACATTCCATCCATTAACTTCATTAATTTATAAAAATGTTGTAGCAAATGGTATTTTTATATTAGTTCGTTTAAAATGCAGATGGGCAAAAGTCTTTGTTGGATGCCTGTGATGCTGAGATTTCCCCAGCCCTGCTGATCATTGGTGTGTGTGTTTTACAGGGCGCGATGTCTGTGGACTCTATTACAGATCTTGATGACAATCAGTCAAGGCTGTTGGAGGCTCTCCAGCTCTCTTTGCCAGCAGAAGCCCAGAGCAAGAAAGAAAAGGCAAGAGATAAGAAACTAAGCCTGAACCCTATTTACAGGCAGGTTCCCCGGCTTGTAGATAGTTGCTGCCAGCACTTGGAAAAGCATGGTAAGAATATTTTGTTTTCCCAGGAGTGGCAGATGTATTTTTACTATAATATAAATACGTACCTATTTTGAGAAGCAAGTATATGCTTCCATTTGCAAGGATGTCTTTGAAAGCTAGACATTTTCCCTCCTGTTTCGCCTCTTGCTAAAAATATTGTCTCACAAGTAATTACTTACATGATAACTTCCCAAGCTAAAGATCTGTGCTACAACCTTGGCCATAGAGCACAGGGATAGAGGCTTTTCTTGGAGGTCACTCATCTTGTACTGGGATGCTCAGCTCTGCAGAAGCAGCTCTTCACACCTCACAGGTTTACCTGTACCTTCAGAATGAAAAGTCTGAAATGTGCCAGTCAGTCTGGAGTCGTTTTTCACAACCAGTGGATCTTAAGGTGTGAGAGCTAGATGAACTATTTATACTGTAGTGCAAGACTTTTGATATTTGAAGATGGAGGCTCAGAATAAGAAAGAATTCCATGCTAAATATATATTAAGCTCCAAGAAGCCTCTTACTGTTCACTGCAAGGCTTGAAGGCTGAATACTCAGTTTGTCTCTTGCTTGATTCCTCCTGACCAGCCTCGGGCTCAGGCCTGCTCTCTGCAAAGGAAATGACAGACTCCTGCCGGTATTCTTCTCGTGTGTTCATGATTGCCCAGACACAAACCTCCCACAGCTTTACATAATGCAGAAACAATAGCCAATCTAGGTATCTGCTCACCATCTCTGCCAATGTATCTTAGTCTAGTAAAGTTTATTAATGATAATTGAACTAACTTGGCCACAGCAAGATGGAGTTATCACATGGCCAGATGATCAACAAACCATAAAATAATGGTGACTGCAACAGCAAACGATGTATTTGATGCTAATTGCACCAGCAAGAAATCATTTACTGACTCTGAAGGAAAGGTTTTTGCAGATGAGGGACTGCAGTTTAAACAACAATGCTGAGCTTTCACAATTCCTAATTGAAAACTATCTTCCTTACAAATGTGTGGAGGAACATGGCTGAAGATAGTCAGTGTTAGTCTTTTACAGAGATTAGATACCATGTCTGACGAGTAAATATGGGATGATTAAGTTTGAGATGAATGACTTCCAGCCCTTTAAGCAAAGGTAGCTGAGTTTGGAGAACGTAAAAGTATCTGAGTCAGCCAAAAAAAGCCATCCAGCTGAGTATCATTTGGACACTGTGATTTTATGTCACTTGATCATCTGTGATAAAATTTTTAATCCTCTTAACCCACTGCCATAACAAAGATTCTTTTCTATATGATGCTCTGTATGAAAATATTTGCTTTTAAGGTAAATGGAAGTTTCCCTTTAAAGGAAATTTATGATGGGTTATTGTGCATTGTTTAAGAGTAAACTGTAACATACCACCATGCAATAATCTGATATAATCTGGTGCAAATTGTTCAATTTTCAATTTAATCTGCTGTCCACAAGACAGTCATTGGAACTGAGAGAAGTTTAAAGATGGTAGAAGATGGACACTGTAGCAGTACCATTCCAGGCTATATGATGGACCAAGCTGCTGATTCTGGAAGTACTTACTTGTATACATAAGTCCTTTAGGTCGATTTTTCAGCAACAAATCACCAGCAGTTTCTGATGAATGCTTTAAAGGATAATTTTGAACATTATATGACAAAAAATGGTTATGTTTTTAGACATAAAAGCCCCTTTCCTTGTTCACCTTCCCTATTTTCCCTGGGATCATGTCCCAGAGATATAAAGGCCTGCCTTTCTGTAGACCTGCAGCGTAGAACAAACACTGCACGTCTGTGTAGGAATGAGTAACCAGCCTGCAGGTTTTGCCCCCCTGGGTGTATCTCCATCTCAGATGATTCCCTGCCAGTGTTCCTGAGTTTACTAAATGATAGCTCATCCATGTAATTTTCTGTTAACCAAAGAGAGATTTAAAAAGAGCTGTTATGTTGAGACTAAAAACTAAAAAGAAGAATCTTATCTGAATTTCTGTGATGAAGATGTGCAACTCCAAACACTGGTCAAGGTGACACATCTCCAGCGAGCAAGAGTAGCCTAATGGCTGTCAAAAGGCATTTGTTTCACAAGGTAATTTTACATCTCCTGTATGTCAGTAGAGTTGAGAGCTGCAGAGTAGCCCTTGTTAGACCATAAACTTCCAAGCTTATAGATAATTTCATCCCTTTTGCAAAAGTGTATAACCATGTAAAATTATATTACGTACACAGCTCCTTAAGGCTCTAAAATTTCCACTCACATTGTCATTGCTAAAGACCATGTAACCTCTCAAATTTGTCAGGTCCTGTTAGTCAGAAAGATATGTCCATTCGAGAACCACATTATCATTTGTTGTATTTGTAGTGGCTTTCTACAGGGCTAGAAGAAGGTTTGAACTGATTTCTTATGAAATAGCAGGCAACACCAATTTCCTAATCACTTTAAGTCTAAATGACACATTTCTGTGCTTTGCCTAAAGTACAACAATGCTTCTTTATGGCTTTCCCTCTATGTAATAGCTGTTCCTACCTTACAAACTGCACACAACTGCCAGTTAAAGTTCTTCCCTCTCGCAGTCTGCCTGAGTGCCCTATGTACCTCTGTGTACCTTTGAAGGAAACTCTCAACTTTGTCTTGACAGGCGCTTTAGAGCCAGTGAGTAACCCCAAATACCAACTGCTTCCTGTATCCAAGACACGGCTCACTGCCCATGTATTAGTTGTTTTACTGCCTGTTTCCTTTGATGTCAGTCCTGAAATTACACCTCCAAACCCTGAGTAGGGCCTCAGTCTCTGCATACCTCTGCTCCTCATGGCAGTGGCACTACCAAAGTGGCATCACAAGAAATGTCACAGAGATGCCATTTTGCAGATTAAGTGTGATCCTTAAAAACCACAGTGGATGGCTTCTTAATCACAACTGAATCTTGCCTCAACATGGTAAGTACAAGTTTGTGGAGAAATACGTTGCTTTTTTTTATTATTCTTTTAAGTACACACATAGGTCAGAATGCTTTGGTTCAATGCAATTTTCAGGAGAAAATTAAACAATAAAACAGTGCTGTGATGTGTTGCACTTGCAGGTCTCCAGACAGTAGGAATATTCAGAGTTGGAAGCTCGAAAAAGAGAGTAAGACAGGTGAGTGGATATGGATATGGTTTTCCTTCATCAGCTATGATACAAATAAATCTGATTCCTTTTGTTGGGATTTCTTCCCCATCCGTAGCATGGTGGAATTTAGGCTTTCTGGGTCAGTGACTTCATTGGTTTTTTGATGGCTCATAACAGGCATTTCCAGTATCTCTTACATCTGGTAAAATCCTTTTCAGGTTCTCAGCAGGTTAACAGTCTCTGTATGTTTTGCTCTGCAAAAGTAGCGCAGGGTTGGAGATCCAAGTAAACTACAGTGAAGAAATTTTCCAAAGGTCACACTGCAGGGGAAAAAAAATCTTGGCTGTTCGTTTCATCTCAGAAACAGCTGAAGCTCCCAAAGTAAACTCAAACTGTAAATCTTTTTTGGAAAACTCACGGTATGAGAAAACATGCAAGTACAGAACAATTTCTTTGACCCTAAGATTGCTGCTCCTAAATATCACCTTTCTTTTACCCCTGCTAGACTTCAAGGTCAGAGCAGACCCTTCCAAGTCTTAGTCTCAGCCAAATGATGAAAAAGCAAAGACAGTGTACAATTAGGTTTCAGAGACCAAGTCAAATGTGGGTGTTACCTCCTAGGTATACCTACCTAGATATTGCACTGTTATTCCCAGAAACTGGGAATACATGTTGAATTAGAGCAGTGGAGAACAGTGGTTAGTGTTTGCATGATGCATAAGGAGGGGATAAAAAGTTACAGGAAAATATACTTCCCTCCCAGGAAGTATAAGATCAAAAATACCAAACAGAAAAAAAAAACAAAAGAAAGCTTGACTGCATCTGATCCCAGAAGTTCTAGTTCTTTGCAAAAAGTTGCAACAACTTCATAGTGTAATGTTTTATCATGCTGGAAAGTTACCTTGAATAGCTAAACTGAATTGATTTTGGCTGACAGGACAGTATAGCCTACTGATTTGTAGCTCATTCTCCAGCAGTTTCTATTCCTGAGTAGCTGGTGTAACACCAAGCTAAAAAAAAACATCTGCAGAGGCAGTTTTCAGGTGAACAGTGAACTAGATAAAGTATTGAAGTTGCCTCACATTTGCATTGCAAGCTTCAATGTCAAAACATATATTATCATTTAGGAGTGAGTACAATTGCATCATATGTCTGGGGAAAAAGCAGAGAGCTTCTGTCATTTACTTGTAAACTAAGCCTTACTTTGATCACCAATAACTTTCACCACTTTTTCTTTTATTCTGTTTTCAAAAGGTGAGGAAATCAAGAGATTTGGGTATCTGTGTTTTTTATTACATGGACTAATTTATTGAACTAGGTAAATTGATATATTTCATTAAACAACAAGGAAGCATGAGCTTGGCCCTTGTAGTTACAGTAATAAATGCTGTCAACATCACTACGAGGGAAAGTCTGGATTCAATTAAAATTCCACTCATTTTCTGAACCATAGAAAGCCAAACCCAGCACTCAGACTTTGGTGTGCTTTTGCAGCTGTTCATTAGTTTTTCTTGTGTAGAAAGTAAGCATATTTTGTTTTCCTTCCTTCCCCAGTTAGAAAATGTCCTGTTTCAGCTGTAGTTTGTTGCAGTAAATACATAAATAAGTAAATGCGTGTGCCAGCGGGGTTTTTGATTGGTGAGCAGGAAGAGAAAATCTAGAACACGTGCATCTCTTGCAGACCTCCTCCTCCACGTTCAGTGGGATGTAGGACAAAGATTCCCGAGCTCATGTTGACTCGAGGTGGTAGATCTGGTGCATCAGGATGCCGGGTACCATCTTGTGCCCGGAACAGATGCTCGAGCAGAGCATTGTTGCCAAGGTTGGGGTGGGCAACTCTCGATGCTGGGCCTGGTGACGTTGTGGCATCTTCAGCCCTGAGGATGAAGGGTGAAATAGCTGAAGCTCTGCTCTCCTATCCCCTGTTCCAGCCCAGAAGTCCTCATCTCTCGTATCATGAGATTCAATGGATGCTGTTGCTCACCAGCTGTATCTTTGAAAAGTCTGAAAGCATTCCATGTAAATGGAGTCTGAAAGACTTAAAGTTGAAATTTAACAATATATGGTTTTAACAGCCTTGATACCTGGGCCTGAAATGTGGCCACATCTCACCAAAAGCTTCTATGATATTTTACTGCTTAGGACATCTCTGTAGGTCTCCCAGGATATCAGATCAGAAGTGCCATATTCAAGACTGTAACAGCAGTTTATGATTTAGACAGCAATTTGGGAAGTCTGAATTCCTGATGCAGTGCTAATCTGTTTCCTCAGCTGCTTTTGAGCACTAAGTGCAGAAACAATCTTCTGGATTGAGGTAATTTATGGTGCTCCACAGGGATGTTCTGCATTTGTTACCAGTCTGGAGAGTAGACTTAAGCTGAGAATGAAGTCCCCAAGTTGGCACTGGAAAATCTTTGACCATAAATCAAAGAATAATACTAGATGAAGAGCATATTCATTATTAGTAATGACTGATATTCATAATGTTAAAAGTAATCTTAATAAATTAGAATGGAGACTGTGGTTTTTTGTGAATACCTTTCACACCCATTATGAAAGCACAATCTCAGCTGAAAACATAGCATTTGCACACTGAACACACTCAGGATAGATTTGCATGTGATAGAGATTTGCCACAAATTATCACAGGCATATAGTTTGCTTGTGACTTGGCTTCTTTCCTGTCTTTGGTATGTTTGTAATATTCCTGGTGAAGAAACCTGCTATCTCAGATTTCCTTGTTTATAAGATTTAGCTGTAATCACTCTCTGAGAAGATAGGTGTGACATTGTGATACCTCATAATGTTAGCAAAGGTACAAATTTTTTCTAGGAAATAGTTGTAAAACATCTTGACTCTTTTCAAAATGAAAAGAGAGTAAAAGGTGAAGCTGTCAGCCTGAGGAAAGTATTCTGCTCTTGGTGCTGGAGAATCCCTCCAGAAGAGCAGGCTTCTTTTACTTTATGAAAAGATACTTTATCTTTTCATAAAGTATCTTGGATTTGGGAGAGGTTTTTCCTTCTGCTTTTGGGAAATGTGATGCCTTTGAATTATACAGAAGTCGTTGGCGGACAAAAGTGGGGGAAAAAAATAGCAATACCTTGTAATGGTGTTAGTTTGTGAACTCCATAATGATGATCACTTAATGAGTATAACTAAATTGGGAAGGCAGAACAAAGTGTGTGGTGGGAATGCTGTGAAGTCTTGGTGAACCTGTCTGCTTGCTGCCTGTCTTAATGACAAGAGAAGTGTGAATTGGGTGGATATTAACATGATCTTATTAATAATGTTTTTGTACAAAATCATAAATGTTACAACATGCAATTTTAGTCTTTCTGGTTCCACGGATAATGCAGTAAGGTGGTATAAGAGCCTGTCTTGTAGTTTTCCTTATTCTCTCTGGTTTCTGCCTTTGCTGTGAATCTTGCATTTCTGCAAAAAATATACTTGGATACATGTTTTCATACAAGAGTGTCATATGTTAGCTGGGAAAAAAAATTGTATTTTATTACAATCTGGTACAAACATTAAGTTGTATATCATGGAATAAGCAGCAATTAGACATTAATTACATCTTTGACCTTAGCAGAAACTAGTCGTGCTCAATCTTGAAAGTGAAAATGAGTAAATTTACTTCTTAAATTATTTTCTGTGTTGTATTCATTGGGATGTATTAATTGGGACAATAAGTGATGGTGGTTTTCTCTCATGATCTTTTCAGTTACGTGAAGAGTTTGACCGAGGCATAGACGTTGTATTAGATGAAGAGCACAGCATTCATGATGTTGCTGCCTTGTTAAAGGAATTTCTGCGGGACATGCCTGACCCACTTCTCACCAGAGAACTTTATACACCTTTCATCAACACTCTCTGTGAGCTTTACAGCGTCTTGATTTATCAATTTTGAAAAGTTAATTTGTTTAAATTCTTTGATCTCTACTAATAGCCTTCTTTTATTCTGCTCCTTTAATGTTCTAGCCTTGATTTGCTCCAAATATTTGTATAATACACTATAAAGAATATAGTATAGTCTAATATACAATAGTATATATATAAAATATAATATAGTGTATATACAATATAAATAATAGAGTATATTATTTTTATATACTATATTATATATTATATATTATTTTTAACCCTAAATTTACTGAGGTCTCTTCTTGATTTTTATACTGTATAAGTATAATCCAGAAAACTAGAACAAGAACGATTTCACTAACTATACTTATTTTTGCATTCGTAAGGAAGGAATTCATATTGTCTATTAAAACCTGACCCTGTCATTGATCCAGCGGTACCAGCTCACAGACTCCCATTTGAATCCTCATATCTTAAAATTTTTAGATCTGTCCACTGACCAAAGTTCCAGCCTGGCTTCAAAAATTTAAGTTTCTTCATAGTTAGTGGTGCTCAAAGCCATCATATTAAGTACTCCCAATTGTGTTGCCTAAGACCCGAGTGCAGACTCTCAGGGATTTAGGAAAACGTAAAGTTGGACCTTTCAAGCTTAAGCAGCTGCCTGGTGTGTGTTCTTCAGATGCTTTCTAGCCTTCATGTCTGAGATCCTGCCTCTGTCTCACCTTTGTCACTGGCTACCATTTAGATGGTAGATGGTTCGAGTGGTGGTGGTTGCAGAATGTCCTTTATATCTCTGCTTGCTTTTCCAATGTCCTGGTACCTCTGCAAGATGAAAAATTGTAAGAAAACGGATTAAAAATGGCTGAAGCATAAACCTGACTGGAATGCTTGCCAGCTACTGTGTATACCAGTAGCTATACCTAAATGAATGGAATAAGTAGAAAAGTCAGCAGAATATTTGAGTCCAGAAACACTGATGGAGCGTAAAACATGGATTTTGCTCTCTTATAGGATGAGAAAAGATCCTATGAACTTGTGAGCAAAATGTTGACCAATTAAGGCAAAAGTCCCATAACAGTAGTAGTTGTACTTTTGATGTTTCCTTGGAGTTTTCTCTTTTTCTCCTGACGTTTTAAGGAAAACAGTTCTTAAACGAAGCTATTCCTCTTCCTTCCTTTGGGATGGGAACCGTGTATTTGTTCTGCTTTTAGGTTAGTTGGAGTGATTTTCTTAGAACATATTTTTTCCCCTCTTAGTATTAGAGCCCGATGAACAGCTAAGCACCTTACAGCTTCTCATTTATCTTCTACCTCCTTGTAACTGCGATACCCTTCACCGGCTGCTGCAGTTCCTCTCCACAGTAGCTGGCCATGCAGAAGACACCAGAGACAAGGATGGCCAAGAGGTAAGTCCTGGTCACTTGTGTCCTTTGACTTTGATTCGTGGTCTGAAAAGAGACCTTTAAAGCCTTGGAGCATACACAGTGGTGACATACCCCTGAACAATGGGAGAGACTGAATCTATTTGCTTGCACTTCTGCCATTTAGTTGTTTACTATGTTCTTAGGGCTGTGAAAGTTTAATTTTTGTATGACCTAATCGGTAAAGCATCTACCACTTCCTTTGGGAGATTCACAGTGTACCAGCCTTGCTGTTAAGAACATCTAATGTCATCCATCCTTCCCCCACTGCCTTGTTTTATCCTATTATGTTCTATGGAAAAAGTACTCAGAAAAGGTCAGCATGCAAGAAAGAATATGCTTTTTCATTTTCTTTTCATTCTCTGTTGTTGCTTTTTTATATGACCTTTGGACATAGCAGTTCGCTTCTTCGTTCTCTTAGCTTCCTTGTGTGCACTGGGTAGTGAAAAATAAAAAACAGAGGACAGGAACTCCAGCTGTATCCTTGCAACTGACAGACCTCATCACTAGCTGGAGTCAGGGTTCATCTTTGCCTATTTTCTTTCTGGCCTCCTTAACTGTTGCAGTCTGGACCAAATTCAGTGTAGAGTTTGGTGTGCACTCACCCCACAGAGACAAGAATGCCCACAGCTGTGGGGCTGAGCTGTAGCCCTGAGCATTGTCACATCTGCAGCTGTGCCTGTTCACACCAGGGAAGACCTGAAAATCCAGGCTTCCCATTTCCTGCCAAGGAAGTGCTTGAACTAGTAGGCTGCTACAAAAAAAGGTGTACAAAAGGTGGCAACTCTGTTAACTGAATAAAATGGATATAGTCTGTCACTGCTTGACCAAATTGCACTGGTTTATCCATGGAAGGACTTCTCACTCCTCTGAACTGGAGCAGAGACTACTGATGTTTCTTCTGAGACTCTTTGGAAACTCCTAGAGAATTTTGTCTTCCAGATGGAGAATCCTGATGATTTTGTCAAATCTGGACGCCTTTTGCAGTTGTCCAATTTTAACAATTGGTACTTTGAGACTTAGTTTTTCCAAATTTCTGCCTCAAGTCCTGACTGCCAGTTATTCTATTTTTACAGGTCCTAACTTCCAGTGTTGAATGTGACTTCAAGGCCTATTTCACTTTTAAATGCACTTTAAATGCTGTTATTTTTGTTCTCAGCAAGGACTTGATGAAGAACCATATCACTGTGATGGAAAGCATTTAGAAAGAGCAGCCTGTAACAGTTTTACTGTGCTTAAAAACATGCATAAGCCAGCTAAGGTCATGGTCCCCCTGGTCCTGCAAAGAGCTCTCTGTTGGTTCAGGAATGTACCCAAGAGGATCTTATTGCAGGGCCAGGGGATGCTGCTTAACAGAGTTGATTTGGCTCAGCACTTGTACATCAGCTTTGCCACAGGTATTTTGGCAAGGCGAATTTATGTAAGCTGTCTTGACAGTTTTGTAAGCAGCAGGAATATTATGTGCAACTGGATACCTTTTATAGATAATACAGTATTCTGCTCACAATTTTTAAAGCTAATTTATGAATAATTAAGTGAATAAAGGCATCCAGGGCAAGAGAAAGTATTTTATCAGACTGTTTGCTATCACTGGAAG
The DNA here is from genome assembly GCA_013398855.1 of Mohoua ochrocephala. Taxonomy (NCBI): domain Eukaryota; kingdom Metazoa; phylum Chordata; class Aves; order Passeriformes; family Acanthizidae; genus Mohoua; species Mohoua ochrocephala. The sequence continues at coordinate 143,261 of VZTA01010276.1, forward strand.
GAAAACAGCCAGGCTTTGGCACACAGGCCCTCTTCTTCATTTCTTTCAACAGCCCTTCACTCACGAAGATGAAGATGGATGACTACCTTTATTAAAATTACTCATTCAGTTAATTTCAGTGGAAATGTTTACAACATTTTTTAAGGATGCCCTGAGGCTGCCCTTAAGAAAAGGCTCACTGTTTGTACAAACAGTCTGCACATGCAGATCCGGGCACAGCCAGAGGCTGCCCCAGCACACTTGAGGCACCGTGCGCCTGTGCATCTGTGGTGGCTCAAAACTCGGACAGAGTTTAAAAAGCAGGTCACCCGAGGAACAGCTGGGTGCTCGGGGGTGTGCAAATAAGGGAGGGTGCTGTTCCCACAGTCGTGCTGGGGTGCGTCTCCAAACAAAGAGCCAACGTGTTTGCTATGACTGCCCGTGCACCTACTTAGTACAGATGTCTTCCCAACATTACACAGTGCTCCTACCTTTTTATTAAAAGACAAGCTTTTTCCTGTCATTTCTGTGCTGTCTAGTTGAGCTCTTTAAAAAATAAACCAGATGCAGAAAAAGACAAGCTTTTTACTGTCATTTCTGTGCTGTCTAGTTGAGCTCTTTAAAAAATAAACCAGATGCAGTCAGTGCACTTTTAATTTTGACTAGACTAGTCAGTGAATGATCAGCTACAAAAATATTTTTAAAATACTACTTTGAAAACATCTGTTTTGTTCAACTCGTTTCTTGAAATTCTATTTTTACTTCCTCTTTTTGGTCCCTCTTTATGTCCTTTTAAAAAATTATTAGTTTGAATGACCTCTACTTTTTGCTTTGTTGAAAGAATAGAAGGGGAAAATAGTAGTCTAATCACAAATATGACAATGAAATTTTTGATGTAATAATGTATATGACATATTTTTCAGGTAATTCCTATCTAGTCTAGTATGTATTCCTAGCCTTTCATTTCCTCAAAATTCAGGTTACTGTTGCTTCCTTGAGCACAGGTTTATAAAAGTAGGAAAAAAGGTAAAAAACCCAACAAACTAAAAAAAGCCACCTAATAAGTAAACATTTAGCATGTTCTAGAAATACAGGAAAATAGTTATAGAAACAATGAGCCTGCTCCTTAATTATCTAAACAGTTTAAACACGGAAAAGTATCACTGTATATGTTTCAAATCATGAGCACTACTTGAGAAAGCCAGGAGTTTTCAGTATTTGGTCCTAAGACACAGTGATGTGCTGAGATGGTGAAGTGAGAGGGAGGTTTCTCTGCATTCAGGAGTATGCCACTGTCAAGCTTCCAGGGAATTAAGGGCCAAAACCACTTCCACCTTCCACTCCTCTAATCCACTTGAAAATATATCCAGAGAATCTACAGTGCTTGGTGCAGAGATGTTCAAAACAAGGTGTTTCTAAAAGTTGTTCATTTTTTATTGACAAGCACCAGCTTTTGGTTTTGATCAATGAAGCAGGTACCAAATCAGGGGAGAGAGAGAGTGTGTGTGTGTTTGTGTGTGGGTGTGTAGGGCTGTGAGTGTGTGTAGATGTGTCCATATACAAATCTGTGTACCTTAGGCCCTGTGAGACCCCAGCTCATTTATATTCTCTTTTCTAGATTACCGGGAACAAAATGACATCGCTTAACCTGGCCACCATCTTTGGCCCTAACTTGTTGCACAAGCAGAAATCTACAGACAAAGAATTCTCAGTTCAGAGCTCAGCCCGAGCTGAAGAGAGTACTGCTATCATAGCTGTCGTGCAAAAGATGATTGAAAACTATGAAGCCCTTTTCATGGTGGGTGGATATTTTTTCATAATGCTCATATACATTGTAAGATAAATGAGAAAATACCTGGTTGATATTAAAGTAGATGGGGATGAAATAAACTGTAGAAGCTGCATTAAATTGGGACCAGTAATTATTGGTAAAAAAGAGTAGTCTTCTAGCGAGGAGAATGATTTGCAGTAAGTAAAAATATTTAAAAAGTGTACTTATATCTTGCTTGGAATGGTTTCTATATAGATATGGGTATATTGTTTAGAAGATTTTCTGTGGAAACGATGGGGTTGGCTATTCAGTTGAATACTGAGCAATGCATGGACAAGACTGAAAATGATCTTTCGCATCTCAGTTTTGGAAGTCAGAAAGACAATTTTTCTGCAGGGATTAAGAGATCCCTTTAAGGGGATTTAATTTAAGGAATTGCCTTCCCTACCCAATATTTTTTTGTTGGTTGGATGGAAAGGAAGGACAAAGCTTTCCTCATTTGTTGGGTAAAAGGAATAAAACACAAATCTATGTAGTTCCTGAGTTCCCTTCGGTTCTCTCACTGAAGCAAGGAAGTTCTTCGTAAGAAGCCTGATGGCCTAAACATGTTGTTTACTTAAGATGCAGCTTAGTTAGATCATATTCCTCATGCCTAGCAGTTACCTGAGAAGTTCATTCTGTGGCTTTATCTTCTGCTCTTTTTGTGTACAAAACTGCAGGTCAGCTCAGTGTGATTTGTGTCTGAGAGAACCCTGCTCTGGGGTAGCAGAGTCCAGTCAGATCTAGCAGTGGGCACTATTTTGTCTTTATTTTAGTAAAAATACACATCGTAACAAAACCAGTAGTCTTGAAAAAGTGGAAAAAGCTTTGATTGTTGTGTCCTGAGACGAAGCAGCACCCTATGTTACACTGAGGAGATAAGTTCCCAAAGCAGATAGAACACTCTGGAAACCTTCAGTGCTTCAGCAAAGCTGAGTGCTGGACACCTTGTTGGAAGAAGATGGACGAGCCTGAGCTGTGGGCTGATGGCCACATAGTACTGTCAATGGAAGATGTCTATCAGATTTCAGCAGGGAGTAGAGCATGAGAAAGCAGTCATAAGCCCTGCCTCAGATGTCTTAGCCTCAGATGAACTTCTTTGTGATTTTCCTGGCTTTTATTTTTACTCTTGTACCAGTGAGACACTTGCCATCATTTTCTTTTTTGGTTTGTTTTTTTTTTTAATGCTTTTCACAGTTTAGGAAAATGCTAGGTGCTATTTTTCATTCCACATCAGGAAAAGAAAGTGACAGAACTGCACACTTGGATGAAGGTCTGCTGCCCCAGAGTGTGGATGGCACTATCAAGTTTAAGATAATACTTGAATAAGAATACTTGCAATACTTGAAGTGTTCTTATTGTTGTTTTTCTTTAAGAACTTCTCACAGCACAGACACATCTCAGTACATAATACTTAAGGCACACATTCTGACTTTCAGTGTGGAGAGGATGGGGCTAAGGTTAGACTAACCTGCGTCTGGGCTCTTTTAATTCTGATGGATGTATTCCTTCATCTCTTCAGTGCTTGCGCTTTCATATGAAGGTTAAACGAAGTGTGGGAAAAAACCCTCTTGTTTTCCAGGGTAGCTTTTACTGTTTATGCTTGACATTTATGCTACTGAAAAAAAAGAACATCTGGACTTAAGCATTCAGCTACAGCTATAACGTAGCGTACTGATGCTCAGCTGCTTTTGTGTTTGTTTTTTTTTCTTTCTGTAACTTTTATATATGGGGAGGCTATAAAACGGATTGGTTTCAGCATTGAAACTGGATCAGTATTTTTGAACCGAACCTTGGGAAACCAGGATGTGGTGGGGTACCCAGACCACAATATTGGAATGATTCTGACATATCGGTGGGTCAGAGAGATTCTGTTTGTCAAAACAACCCAGGATATTGAGCACCATTTTTACTAAGTAACTGTTGCTAACATCAGTAACATGCAAAAGTGAATTTCTTGTAGAAGATGGAATCTGACCATGCTTCATTGATGTCAGTGATGATAATCACTTTCATATCCAAATCTTGCCCATTTCAGCGAGTCTTAGGGGTGCATTAAAATGTTTTATGGGGATGTATAAAGGACTGGTTTTTGCCAGTCTCTGAACTATGTCCAGCAACTGAATGCAAGGAGGCACAACTCAACCACCCTTCATCTTGCTGGCTTTGAACTGTCACGAAGGATGGAGAGCAGCAGCTTGGTCATGCATTTCATCTCCTAGTGCCCAAATCCAGTCCTGCTGCAAAGAAGTGCTACAGAGTATATGAAATTTCATATTTTTACTGTTAGAGGCTACTGTGGCCTTCCCACACGCTGCCTTTCTGTGCCACATCAGTGGCAAGGGACACTTCAAGGAGACACTTCAAAGGTCCCTCCGTCCTTCTGTGTCTCAACAGCTGTGACTCTCATGCAGCACCCAACCCCAAGATCTCAGAATATCTGCTATTCTCCTGGAGTCCTGACAACCCTGGAGCCCTCTGATGTGTCCCTCTATGTCCTCCAGAGCTGTTATTTCAGCAGTGCCTTGGCTTCCCTTCTGTCCCAAATTTCAAGTTCTCATCCATCAACTCAGACGCAATAACCAGTGAAACAATTACTTCAGTAATAGTTATGATGACATCTTCCTGAGATACAGATATTGTAGTTCTCTATAAGTGTAAGTTTACAATTACATGCATATCATTTCTACACTTGCCAAGTTACTGAACTAAACTGAAGAAAATTGCTGCACAGGAGGAAGCCCCAAACCCAGTAGATAGCTAGCATGGAGACCATCAGTACAAAATCTACTTGCAGATTCATTCAGGTAAAAGTCCTATGACTCAATAGAATTGTTAAGTTTGGTTTTATAGAAGCTTTCTGTTGGAACTGAACTTCTGGTGGAACTTTTTCAGACTTGTTTTGATAGAATGAGAGACTGATTTGTAATTTTTTTTAAATAAGGCAAGATGTATTTTTATTTTTCTGATGAAGTTCTCTCAGTAGTTTCTTAAAAGTTACATGGTATAAAGCTGAGTAGTACGTTACAGACAAAAACGTGTGGATTCTGTTTTACCATCCAACTTTATCTAGGGTTTCTTCTAGTGTATAGAAAGGCTGTCTAAATGGAGAAGTTACAGCACACCAGGTTTCCAAAAATACATTCCTATAAAAAAAATTTGTTTAAAGTCTGGTATATCAGTGACCATCATTAAGATGTTTTTCCAGTTCAGAGACTGAATACCATTTTTAAAAAATGCATATGTGGTTACACAAGTTTTTCATAGAGATTTTGGATCAGTTTGAATTAAATTATGCATATCTTCATTTATTTTCTAATTATTTCCTTATTTTAAGAAATATGCCTTTTATGTAACTTGACTCCCTAAATACCTCCCAAAATGAGGTATTCCTCTGGGGAATGTGTTAGTAATTCTATTCCTATTTCCCAGGAAATGTCAGGGGGAACAAATGGCCCATGAAGTGTGACTTGAAGGTCAAGAGATTCAGGCTCTGACAGATTGCATCCAGAAACATGTATTGCCCAGCTGATGACCCCTTGCCGAGATTGTCTTGCATTGAGTTCCATCTGTCATGAGTGAACCTGGGCTGTTCAAGTTTCTTGGATGGTTTCATCTGTTTCAGTGTTTTGAAGTTTGAGTTGAATGTTCCACTGTAACGCGGACAAAGCAGACAAACTCGCTCGAGGATTGATGAGACTCACGTGAAGCGCAGTTGGAAGCACAAAGTTTACTTGTGCAGGTTTTGGGGTGCCATTTCTGCTACCTGCCCAGGAGATGTTGCTGTATCCTGCAGCATCTGAAGCTATCAAGGGTTTTGAAGGTTCATCCCCATACGAAGTACAAAGAGAAAGTTAGCAAATCAGAAGGCCAAACTCCAAGGAAGGTGACGCAAATTCTGACTGAGCCTGTTGGTCAGAGTGGCTGGGGAGCTAGAGATGGAGATTTGTAAATGTCCTCAGATCTTTGAAGGGGAATGTAAAGAGAAGACCTTAAACTGGAGCTTTTGAGATTGTGATACATAAGTAATCCCACTGTTATTTCTAGATATAAAAACCAACTGGATATCAACTGGTTATTCAACAGTAATCAGCATCTAACATTGTGCAAAGTGATCTTTAGTCCTACTTCATTTGTTGTGACATGAAATTTCTCTTTAAGTGAAAGCTTCTGAATTTTTTTATTCTCTCTGTAAATGTACTTGTACTTGGTCGTTTAGATTAAGCATAGTACCAAAATTAATGTATGTGAAAGGATATTAACCACCAACTAAGTATTTTTTTATGTCTTCATAGGTTTCCCCTGATTTACAGAACGAAGTGCTTATTAGCTTATTAGAGACTGACCCAGATGTTGTAGACTATTTGCTGAGGAGGAAAGCTTCCCAGTCATCGTGAGTAATCTGTTTTTTCATCATCTCTTTTTCTGCTGGGAATTTCTATCTCCCACTGGAAGTGTTCAAAAGGTTCTAGTTTTCCCCAGCTCTTCTGCACTGTCTACAGGGGAGTGGAAATATCCTCCCTATTACACAGACTCTGCCAAAGAAATTATGACTCTTGTACAGCGTTTTCTAAAGACAAAACTTGTTTCCCTGATTCAGAGGAAAGATTGTGTTCTGCTGCAGAGAACAGAATGACATGTACATAAAAATATTCAGTGCACTATTATCTGACAGGATGTATTTTAGTGATCTGCTGGTTCATGTCTTGGGTTTATCGTAGTCTTCAGTAACAGGAGGCATGTATTCCACTATCCTTGAAACACACCCTGGAGTGCCTTAACACCGTCACAGCGAGCTGCTTGACCACTCTGTCATTCTTTTCCTATCCTCTACACGTAGGACATTGTGAACAAGCCAACTGCCACAACAGCAGCTCTGTGGAGACTTCAGATATTATTTAATTGTATGCTTTGTGAAAGATCTGAAGAGAAAAAAAATCACACTGGTCACTATAGCAGTTACTATCCATAACATATTCTGACCTTGTGTATGGTGTATATATGCCTGCACCCTTGTGCCTTAATGCTACGAGTTTGTACATTCAGATTAACAGGATTCCTGGCTTTCTCATGGGACCACACAGTCATTGTCTTTATTCTAGTGAATCCCAATATGTCAGACCCAAAAATTACGAAATTTGACAGACTTGCTTTAAGTAATTTTTAAGAGGGTTTCTAGGCTCTAAACTCTCTGGGACGTATTGGACTTTGTCTTCCTGTGTTTGTGAAAAGTGCCTAGTGCGTTCAGAATATAATGAAAATTGAATTTGTACAGTCAGTTAGCTATGATTTTTTTTTTCTCTCCCTCTTAACACTGTATAGTTGGAGGTAATGTAATAGTGTGCCTGGCTTTAAAGGAAGAGGTATACAAGAAATAGCGTAACCGATACCTTGAGGAAAAAGCTTTCTTTAATTATAAAATTTGGAAACAAAAATATGTGCAGAATATATTGTGTTGTAAAGGATTTTATTAGTTTGCTAACTTAACCACATGAACAGAGAACACGTAGCAAATTATCACAGATCATCTGATTTGGGGTAATTTTCTCTTTGTGAAATAATTTCAGCTAGTTTGTCTGACTGACAAGTAACCATGTGTGTATTTAGGTCACAGTAAGTGCAGGATAGTTAGAGGTATATGGGCTGTCTTTTAGACTTGTTTCACATTTGCCAGAAGCCAAGACTACAATTAGGACAGACACTACAAATCACATGATGTAAGGTAGTGTGTAGACACTTCTTCCTTTCAGCCCTGAGTTTGGAAAGATCACATTATTTCTAACTCAAGCTAACAAAAACCTTCATGCTGGATTTCACCATCTATATAATAAAAAGACTTCAAATTGTATCTCACATGTGACTACACATACCAATTCTGCATAAGTTAGTCACAAATCATTGTGACTGTAACAGGTTATTGTTAGATCCTGTGTCCTTTATTGACTTCTCCTTGAACTTCCTTACTTTTAGCCAGCATGCACACCTACGGGAGAAAATGCATCTTTTGTGGAAAGCTGGTCACAACTGACAAAAGGCATTTTGTAAGAAAAGGTTCTGAAGCCAAATAGGAGCATATAGCTACACTAGTACTAATTTATTGTGTTGTCAGTGATGGGCAGATGAAATATCACTGAGATAGGAAAAACTTACTGTCATTTCTTTTCTACTCTGCTGTCATGTAAGTGATTTACTTTTAATGTTAATGAGATATGTTTTCACTGTGGTTGCAACTTGGCTAAGATATTCCAGGCAATTAGAGGGAATGTTGCTTAGTGTTATTGCTAGGAGTGTGATGCTCTTAAGAGATTAGTGTATTTCAGAACATAATCTCAATTTTGAGGCTACAAATTTGTTGCTTATTTTTCCTATAAGAAATGTGAGACAGCAGACAACTTTGTCTTGATTTCATAAAAATGAGCCTCCAAAATACATCCTTATTGCTCTGGGAAATTGCCTGGTCACAGACTCAAGACACAAATGTGGATCTGTGAAACAAAAAACTTTACATACTCTTGAGACAATCTTCATCAGAAGAGCTAGTTGTCTGCATAGAGTATAGAATCAACTTTGAGACTTTAATGTCACATTAATTGCTTTGAAGGTCCTGTTCTGCAATTGTCCTCACATTTCTGCTCTTGCTGTCACTATAAATGCTTTCTTGGCTCTGATCTAACAGAGAAAACACAATCTCTTTTCCTCCCCAGAGGAGGACAAATCAGATGTTCCTCATCTTTCAGTTCTCTTAAGAGCTGAGCATTGTGAACAGTGTGTCAGGGAATTTATGGAAGTTGTTCATGGGAAAGCGCTAATTACAAATGGCAGCAATTGTGAAGTGTGCTTTCGTGGGTGACTTCCCATTTTTTTGTATGTTGGCTTGATGACAATGGAATTTGGGTTTACAGCTGTAAGATGCAGTATCTTTAAACTAACAAAAAATAAAATCCATTTCTTATGATTATTTATTGCTTATCATGGTTAGTAGTCCTTTTAGAGTAAATAAGTTTCAAAGTTACAGAATTTTTGGATGTTTTTCGATTATGATAATGAGTTTTAATCCATCCTGACCTGTGGCACAAAGATAAAGCCATACAATAAGTCATACAATAAGCGTAAATGCAGTTTTTAAAGCTCCTTGAAACATTGAGTCCTCTATCCTGTTACAGTAGCAACCACATCATAATCCCACGGTAATCTGGTTTGTTGTTAGCACCTGTGTTACTCAAATATGTGTGGAAATTACTGCTGTGTGCTGCCAGGCCATCACACTCCATATGATTTGCCTCTTGAAGGCGTAATTGTTTTCCCACTTAGAAGCTTTAAGTTATAACAGAAAAGGGTTTCTGCCAGCAACAGAAAGGGATTTCCTGTTTTGATAACCTTGACGCTAGCAGAAAAGTAGGAATATCCTCAGTAGAAGCAATTATTACTATTAACACATTTCCAGTTCACCCAGGCAAGTGGACTCTGGTGGACAACATCAATTCATAGAAAGATGCCTGTTGTTTTGGAATCTGAAATTGTATTTTTAAATTCATGTGGCATAGGTTCCTTCTGCTGCTTTCAGATCTTTCCATTTCTACTTAGCCACTCTTAAAATCTTTTCCTTAACATAGTTCATAACCCCTGGAAAATACTTTACTTGCCTTCCCATTCCTCACATTTGCTTGGACATAATCATCTATTATTCCTGGTGGGGACCATAATCTGCCCTTCCTCATATACTGCATTCAGAGGAGTGGGTATCTTGCACAGTATTTATGTTTGCTTCCAATTTCGTTTTTCCCCGGTAAGTGGATAGAGAATCTCACTGTCCAAGGGGAGAAGAATTTTGAATTGTAGTAAACATCGGTTTGCTAAGAAACTGCAACAGTAAAGCAAACAGATGCAAAACTTCCATTTTAAGGAGTTTGTAAGAATTCATTCTTTATTTGCAAAGAAGCAAACCAAAGTCTTCTTGCAAATTGTGTTTTATTTTGTTTGTGAAGAGCATAGTAAGGCTGCAAATGTATGAATTCAATTTCTGGCTTTTAAGTATTCAATCCATTTTGATGATGTCTTGTAGTAAGATTGACAGAGTCCACAGCAGTTCCTTTGATTTTTAAAGCTATTTTATCTAAACAAATTTGAAAGTGATATTATAGTTGTATATGAAAAAATAGTATGGGCTTACCAACAGAAACTGTAAATCAGTTTAGAAACTTGAATGTTTAAATCTTTCGAAAGACTTGAAAGTTTCCATTCAGGTACATTTTTAGCAGGAGCTCTGTCTTGAGAAGAGGTAGACTATAACAGATCATTCAAGGTAAGACATGAAATCAGTGTTCACAAAGCTCAAGTTTATGTTCCCACATTCTTTCATTTCCATTTCCATTTCCCTTGTTCCTTGTGTTACCTTGCCATGGCTAAGTGCTGGTTTACCTTTGTCTTTGCCCTGTGCAGCACAGTTAGGTTTTGATGCTGCAAAGATTTACATGGCAATAAACCTTACTGGTGTTACCATTAGTGATAAGTTTTTCTGTATGCTGGCAGGTGAGGCTTAGATGACATTCATTCTAGAAAGCTGGAAAGAAAGACATTTGGTCATAAGACACCTGCAGATACCAACGTTTCTCCCCTTTTCTAAGAGGTCTTTCTAGTTCTTCTGAAAATCTCAAGACATGGCTCAAATCTCATATCACTGCACAAGGGGTTTTAGGACTTAGGAGGACAGAAAGAAAGAAGCAAGTGGCAAAAAAAGAGAAAAAAGGTTTGTGATAGAATTATACATAAAAGGCTGTAATTCTTCAGTGTGTGTCTTTTATAGATTAATTTACATTGGACTCATCTTCAGATAAGAAGTTGAAATGAGAAGTTACGTAATTGAGGCTTTTTTGGTTTTTTAATGACTCCCCAGCATTACCATGCTGCACTGGGAAGCCTCGGACATAACAACTTTGCCAAATGGCAGCTCTGTTTTTTGAGTTTGCTTCAGTTAAAGTCCAGTGATGGTTTTGTTGCTGAGAGTTACTGAGCATTAACATTATTTAATTAATTCCAAACACTTTATGGTTGCTTTCATACTGAAAAAGATAGGAATATTGAATACCATAATAATCATGCTGTCGATTGCATATATTTTATTTTTTGGGACATGTGATACATAAATCAGCTGGGGAAAAAACAACAGCTTGGAAGTGGTGTTAAATTTTGTCATTATTTCTGTATTAATACTTACTGTGCTGTGGCTAGCTGTGTGTTTTCTTTATTTTCTTTCTTCAGTTTTATTTTATTTGTCTGGAAACAGAGTTACTGCTCCATAGCGAGAAATGAGTTTTGGCTGCTCACTAAGTTCAAGCTGTCTTTGGATTTGACTCTGAAAAGGGCTGACAATTTTCAGACATTTACAGGAATGAGCCTCTGTTGTATCACAGTCAATTAGAACAGATATTAATGAGAAGTCACTGAAAGAAGTGTTTGACTCAAGAGAAGCAAAAGATAAGCTCTACGAAACAAAGGTGCAGAGAAATGAAAAAGGAGTAATAGAAATACAAGTTAGGGAGGAACAACAGGAGAAAAAAAGTTGTTTGGTTCCAGAGTAGTTCTGCATATTCTTTGTGATATTCAGTGAGTCACAGACTGTAAACTGTGACAGTTCAAGAAATCTCAGTCAATGTTCCCATCACATTTCAGAAATGAGTTGTCTCTCTGAGCCTTGGCTGTACTTTGGTGGGAGTTGTGTTTGCCTTTTCTTGGCAAAATTAAAGGCAGTTCATGTTGTTGGTGGTGTGAAGGTGCAAGGGTAAAAGAAGTTGTAGAAGGTATCAGCAGAACCAGTTGTTTGTTGCCCCGATCATAAGTACAGTAAATACATATATTTGTCCCCTGTGGAATATTTACCTTCTTATTTCTCTAGAAGAGGATCGTTCTCATAGTGTGAAAGGCAAGCCGAGTGCTTGATTTCTCTATGTAAAACTTCAGAATACAGGAATTTATTTTAGCATTAAACTAATCTTCCCTATCATGCCTTCAGCTTTATTGTTGCCACAAGCTAAATTGTCAAGGTAACATAAGGAATTGATTCACTGCTTAGTTTCCTGTGGTTTACTGTACAGTTCTGTGGGGTTTTTGTTGTTTTCTTTCTTGACAGCAACATCTTTTGATTTTGAGTGGCCTCTGCTGGCCACTTCATGGCAAAAGTTTTACTCATGGAAAATCCACCTCAATAACTGTTTCTGAAGTGTTTTCATTTCAGCAGCTGTGACCATTATCCTGTGTTTGATTTTATCTGTATGATCATAGAATCATAGAATGGTTGTGTTGGAAGGGACCTTAAAAGTCATCTAGTTCCAAACCCCCTGCTATGGGCAGGAGCACCTTTCACTAGGCCAGGTTGTTCAGAGCCCCATCCAACCTGGCCTTGATGTCAAACTGCGCCTGTAACTGTGAACATAAAGCTTTTTTAATTAACAGTAGTTTGTTTATCGAAATTTCTCAGGAGCCCTGAGATGCTGCGGTCGGAAGGTTCCTACTCCACAGGAGAAAGACATTCTTCCACAGACTCCAACAAAGCTTCCAGTGGCGATGTGTCCCCTTACGACAACAACTCTCCAGTGCTGTCTGAGCGCTCGCTGCTGGCAATGCAAGAAGAAGTTGCCCACAGCCCAGAAAAGCTGTACAAGGTACCTGAGCAGTACACGCTGGTTGGACACTTGCAAACTAAGCCAAAGGAGAATTCTTCTGCATCACAGGCTGGAAAAGGTATAGTGCATCTGGCTCCTCCTCCTCAGTGACTGATGGAAATTCCTGAAATAATTGAAAAGTGCCAGATTTGTATTGTCAGCTACCAGGATTTGAGGAGCAATAGTGTAAATAATCTTATAAAAAAACCTGACAGACCAATATCCTCTTTTTTGTATTGAGCCCAAAGGATCCGTCCTGAGTGCTCCTCATTATCTCAGCCAGCTGTCAGGGATGCTCTTGGTATGGCACTTCTCAAAACTTGGAGATATTATTTAGGAAAAGGGAACTATGTATGTCCAGTTTTTCAGCCTGTCTGTGACAGCATGGCAAAGTCTAGTCCTGATTCATGGGACTGTAATACCTGCAAGGTTATGGCCCAGGCTTTGGAAAAAGGTGAGATTTTAAGATTTCACGCTACAAACTTTCTCCAGTTGTAAAGAATGACGTCAACACCCTCTCACTGGAAAACATAGCTGAGCTACAGCTTTACATCTGCAACCAATTACACACTGAGCAAGACTAGTGCAGGGATCCATAGTTCCCGGAGCTACCTGGGGAGTGCATACCTGAGTGATTGCTTTGGTAAAGAACTATGGTTTAAACTAACAGCTCACCAGCACTTCAAGATGCTTTTCCTATAAAAATATATATATAAAAAAATTGTCATCCATGAAACTCATACTTAGTGAGCTAAACTTTAAGAATTTTCAATGCCTCGGGATGCATATAACTGGTGGTATTTTTAAAACCATTTAATTTCAGATGTACTGCCTAGGCACTTAATTCCTTTTGGAATTAATGGGATTTAGACTAATATCTCAATTATATGCTTTATAAATGCCAATTGGAATTTATCTTCTATATTCAACATCTAAATCTCTGAAAACATTTAAGAATTTGGTCAAATTTCTGTTAACTTATGAACAGGAAATTACATGAAGTTTTATCGTATTAACCATCTTTTGGACTTCAATATGCATCACAAAGATACTGGACCATGACAAATCAGGCAATTCCTCTACTGACTAGTAGAATCAGAAAAAGGCATAAAACTGTTTATAACCCAGCATTTCATTAAATCCTTGTTCTGTGGCTGCACTTCTGGGTCAGACTGGCAGCATCCTTGGGTTGATAAAGCATTCCTTACAGTGACCCCTGGGGCTGGGGCTGCCTGAGGGAGCTTTGCCGGAAACTACCTTTTGTGGACCAAATCCTCCTGTTCTTGGGCACATTCTCTGACTTCAGTAAGGCAGAGGACTTAAGGACTCAGCACAGGCACCCTGCCCATACAGAGCTCACTGAATCCATTGCGGGATCTGATCTTGAAACAAGTAGCTGTGAACAAATGCACAGAATCATAGAATGTCACGGGGTTGGAATGGACCTTAGCAATCATCAGTCCCAACCCCCCTGCCATGGGCAGGGACACCTCCCATTAGATCAGATTGCTCAAGGCCTTATCCAACCTGACCTTGAACACTGCAAGGGTTGGGGCATCCACAACCTCCCTGGGCAGCCTGTTCCAGTGCCTCACCACCCTCACAGTAAAAAATTTCTTCCTAATATCTAATCTGAATTTTCCCTCTTTCAATTTGTACCCATTACTCCTTGTCCTATGACTACAGTTCCTGATGGAGAGTCCCTTGTAGGCTTCCCTGTAGGCCCCTTCAGATACTGGAAGGCTGTTGTGAGGTCTCCATACAACTTTCTCTTTTTCAGGCTGAACAGCCCCAATTTTCTCAGCCTGTGTTGGTAGACAAGGGGCTCCAGTCCTCTTACCAGCTTCATAGCTCTCCTCTGGGTTTTCTCCAGCATTTCCATGTCCTTATGTTGGAGTCACCAGAACTGTATGTAGTACACCAGGTGGGGTCTCGCATGTCAGATGCTCGTGTTAGATGCACAGTGAAGGTGCTAGTGGATGTTAATGACTCTGATACCTTACATAACGTTTTACCTTTCTATTTGTATATTTCTAAATCATATCTTTAAAGAGGATCGATTCATCATCTTTTTCCTGCTCTTACTGCTGTTTAGATGTTTCTGAAGATCATTTTGATATCTGGGGCACTTGGCATTCAACGCTGAAAAGCGGCTGCAAAGATCCAGCAATGACAGGTCAGTAATTTCTCAGTTTTAAAGCCCACATCTAGCAAAGACAAAAACAATTTCTTGTTTTCGAGAAATCGCAGTGAAACCAGTAGGAGAATTCACATTGTCCAGAGCTGAACTTTTAAAACATGACTCTTAAGTAGAATACAGAGGAGCACAGTGTACTCAGTGGAATACAGAGAGCACGGCAACATTTCAAACTATCAAATGTAATTTAAAAAGTCTTTTTCAAATTGCTTCAAGAAAAGTTTTAAATTCTTCTAAGATTCATAGAATCATAGAACCATAGAGTGATAAGGGTTGGAAGGGACCTTAAAGATCATCTAGTCCTAACCCCCCTCCCTTGGGCAAGGGACACATCCCACTAAACTGGGTTGCTCAAGGCCTTATCCAACCTGACCTTGAACACTGCCAGGGCTAAGGCATCCCCAGCCTCCCTGAGCAACCTGTTGCAGTGTTTAACCACCTTCACAGTAAAAATATCTTCCTTATATCTAACCTAAGTTTCCCCTCTTTCAATTTGTACCCATTACTCCTTGTCCTATGACTACAGTTCCTGATGAAGAGTCCCTCTCTGGCTTCCCTGTCATGCTCCTTTCAGATACTGAAAGGTGCGATGAGGTCCCCATGCAATCTTCTCTTCTCCAGGCTGAACAGCCTCGACTTTCTCAGCCTGTCTCGGCCCTCATCCCTCTTCTACAGTGTGATACAAGGGAAAAGCAATAGCTTGTTAAATGCCACATGACTGGTTCTGCAGGCTCATGTTGTGTTCCTGACTCTACCCCCAGGTTCTTATGGGAACATTTATGAAAGCAGCTTGCTGCGCCCCGGACAGTGCTCTCTTTCCCATGGGAACCTCGCCATGTATTCCCCTCGGTGGCAGGGCAGCTCCTCGGAACTGGACAGTGGCAGGCAGGTCATGCGGAGGAGCCAGACGACAGCTGCCATTCCCGAGTGTCAGCTCCAGCCCGCGGTGTCTCGGGTGTGCAATAACCCCCACATTGAAGCTGGCAGCAGGAGTTCAGACCTGTCCCACTCCAAGTCGGAGCAGCACTTGACTTTAAGCAGTGTGGAGGACCTCAGTGAGCACGACTCGAATGCGGGTTGTTTGCAAAGCACAGCCAAGCCCTCCTACAGGAAAGAGCGGCCTCCGCCCCCTTACCCAGGCCCGGCGAAAACGAGCTCTGCGTTGCCACAGCGGTCGAGTGTTTCTTCGACGTTGCACTCTTTGTGGAGACTTCAACGCCCAGAAAAAAGTTCGGGGCCGAGAGCAGCTGGAGGGCCACCAGCCAGAGCCCCTGACCAGGCCATCTCCAGGCAGGAGCAGCTGGCCCTGCACACACAAGCAGGTCACAACTATTCCACAGCACCTCATAGCCAGGACAGTAAAAGTGTTTCAGAGGCGGACTGGAATGAGTGGCAAAGGGAGAGGTGGCAGATTTGGGAGCTGTTATCAGCCGATAACCCTGATGCCCTCCCAGAAACCCTTGTATGATCTGACTCTGTGGAACTGCCACTCATACCCGTGCCTCCGTCTCATAGGAAAACGGTGACATTGGAAAACAGGGAAGGCTTGTTTGTTTTATACCAACTGCATTGCATATACTTTTTAAAAACTTTGTTCACTTTAATTTCTTAACAGCACTGTCAAGCAGTTAATTTACAAATATGGTATGTTCCTGTTTTTCAGCAAGCTTTTGAGAGAAAACAAGGTGAAAACTTTAGTGTAATAACTCTGTATGCATACGCTGTGTATAAGATAAAACTGTTGCTTTGATGTTGCTAAAAATGTATTTATATATCTGCAGTTTTGATGATTGTATATTCTGTAATGGGTATTGTATGATAATCATGTTATGTTTTCATATACAGATGTCAATCAGTCATGACTGCTTTTTTTAAAAATCACTGCACTTACGTTACCGTGATATGCATTGGAATTCTATAGAAAGTGCACAAGCTGGTTTCTGTGCTTATATATATATAAAAAAAAAGCTATTAAAGGGGAAAGTTGTACTTCTTTTCACTGCCTATTGAAAAACACTAAAATAGAGTGGAACATGAAAAGCCATATATTTTATAAGGGTAGTAGTGAGCTTAGAGGGGAAAATACAAAATATTTTTTTCTTATACATATGTTTGCAAAAGAACTTTAAAATTTGATACAAGATTGTAAAAGTATTTTTTTAGATTCTGGTAGGAAGCAGCTCAGAGAATCAACTAAGAACAACGTTGTGCCTAAACCAACTAAGTATGTCGTGCAAAGTCTGCCCTCCCATTCTAAAGGAAAACCAATGTTATATATGCAGGATATAATATATATATTTATAAATGTATGATTTTGTGTATTGTTTTAAAACAATAAACTGGAATCCAAATTTTAGGAAACCAAACCTAATAAATTGAGATGCGTAACACCGAGAAAGAATATGGCTTTTCCTTTGAAATAACAAAGCTCCAGC
Organism: Mohoua ochrocephala; assembly: GCA_013398855.1. Classification (NCBI taxonomy): domain Eukaryota; kingdom Metazoa; phylum Chordata; class Aves; order Passeriformes; family Acanthizidae; genus Mohoua; species Mohoua ochrocephala. The sequence goes on from VZTA01010276.1 coordinate 160,340, forward strand.
ATTAAGAAAGTTAGGGAAAGGAAAAAGCTGCAGACAGACACATGAAAGGGAGTCAAGCAGAGTTTCAGAAATGAACATGACATTTGGAAAAGCTCACAACTGCGTTTCTATAAATACTGTGCCAAAGTCTGGGTCAGTCACACTTCCTCAGTAGCTGTATGTTGCGCTGTGTTAAATGTTGCTGTTTTCTACACGTTGTTTTTCAATTGCAGGGCCGCTTGTGGGCAGCGGGTGGCAATGTACTGCAGCGTTCCAGAGAAATTCCTTCGTAGCACTCCGTAAGGGAAAGTGTATCATATCGGGAGAATTTTATAAAGCATATTAGTCTTAAGTTTAATGAAGTTTAAGACTTATTCAGTGATGTTGTCTTTAAGTTCTATCTTGTGCCATAATGATGGAATAAAAAGCTAAGTAAAACAACGAGCATATTTTTTGCTCCTTTTTTTTTGAAGTAAGGTTTATGGGATATTGATGTGTTTTTATTACATTCTTGAGTGTCTCTATCAAAAACATCTAAAAGGCCTAGGAGCTTAAGGACCACCTTCAAATGCAAGTTAAATATATAACATTCAAGGTTATACTTTAGTTTGAGACTTAAAATCCATCCTATAAAGAGTCCTTCCCCTCACATCTCCATTTCTCATTATATCTCCATTTTCCAAGTAAAGTTATTAGATAAAAGCACCAAGCCAAGTAGAAAGGGGCAGGATTTGGCCTCTGACTGTTGTAGCTCTTTTTATGCACAATAAATATCATTCTCTTCTGGTAGTTGCAAGGCTTTTTCAAATACTATTATGACTCTATTGGAAAAGGTTAGTGTGTGTCCCTTGTTGCAGCAGCTCTGTGTCAATTTATTCCCCAAAAAAAAGGCAGTCCACCCCAAATTAAAATGATTGCGGAATGTAAGGAAAGACAAAAATGAGCTCTTACAAACAATCTTCCTTATTTGATCTTGTCTCATTATTAAGCCAGGCTTGATACAGATTTGCTACAGGGAATTAGCTCCCAAGTAGTCCTCAAAACCAGTCATAGAGTAAATCTTGCTGCAGAAGATACTGTATTCACTAGATATCCATCTCTTCATTTTAAACCCCTTTCTAAATACAGGAGCACCTGCACCTTTTCAGTGAAAGATGTCTGAGGATTACTCAGCCTCATGAAGAGATTGCCTTTTGCCACTCCCTCTCCCTGTATGTATTTATAGATATCTGTGTATGACCATGTACATAGAGTTTGTGCAACAAAAGATGAAAACAAAAGACAAGACCACTGCTGGAGGACAGCCTTGTGTGCACACATTTCAATAGATTGTCACGTGGAAGAAAAGAGATACAAAATACATTCCAATAAATTAAAGTAACACTTGGCAAGATTACATTACTGCTGTCATTTTCATTTGAACAGGACACAGCAGAATTATCACGAGAAGGTTAAGAATGTAATTTTTAGTTGTACGTCTTTCCAGCTGAAATCAGTGACGGAATTTTTTATGTCTTTTTTTTTTTTTAAATATTTCACAAGAAACATAGCCATGAAATCTTGTTTCTAAGTTTTATGGTGGATGATAGATCTGTGTGGGATATCCCATTTTAGATCTCTGCAATGGTTTTCTTCTTATGACACACATGCTCTTGTGTAGCCATAAAACTCATTTTACAGGGAAAGTCCCTAGTGTGAGGGTATCAAAGCTTTTTCTCTATTTCCCTTGGGAGGAGGATTCCTATCTTAGCAAAGGGGTCATGGGCCTGTGCTTTAATGAAGAGTGTGATAGAGAAGGCCTCCTCTGGAGAACTTGAGGCCTCTGGGCAAACTCAGTTTCCCTCCCATCACTTCTTATCACACCACACTGGTTCACCTAGGATTGTAAATAAACCACTTTCCCTTCCTGGGCTGAATTATCTCTCTCAGGAGGTGTCTCCCAGTTGGGAGGAGGGGTGTGCTGCACCCACAGGTGAGCCCAGGAGAGATGGGGTGTGGGTGCTCCAAGGACAGGGTGCCTGCGAGTTGCCCATGGGGCAGGGGTTGCGCTTCTGCTGCAGAAACCAAAAAATGCAAGGATTCAGTACAGCTCTAGGTACAAGCCAGATGTGGTGAGGAACCTGTCAGCCATGGGAAAAAGAAACACAGACTTTAAAATACTACTTTAAAGATTACTCTTGCTGCCATCTTTTAAAACAAGATGTGGTTGCACTGTTGAGTCATGCATTCTAAGAGCATGCTCCTCTGCTGAAGGGTCAGTTGCACCTTCTCCCTCTTCCTCAGCTTCCTATCCCATCCCTTTGACCAGCCAGTGCAGTGGGTGGGAGGAATTCCAGGGCTTGTTGATCTGGCCAAAACTTGTCCTGAGCAAGGAACACACAAAATTCAGGTGGCTTAGTGGCTCTCACAAGTGGTGGGCACGGGAGGAGGAGGGACAGGGTCAGAGATGGGGAGAGGAGGAGGGTGGCACTGACTCCTCCTCTGTCAGGTGCTCCAGTGAGCCCTGTCAGGTGCTTGAGCAACCTCAGGGCTTGCTGCTTCAACCTGCAGGCAGGAGCCCAGCCAAGCACTGGAGAGTGGCTCTGAGCTACAAACCTGAGCCAATCCAGCTGCTGCCTTGGGTACACGAAATCTCAGGCACTCTGCTGTGTGCATTGGGAGCCCAGGCTGCCACCATGGCATAGATTAATGCCACTCAGAACTTGTCTGCTGTTGAAATTATGTGGTTCAGTGGACTGGAGTTTGTGGTTGTATGGTGTGGGGAGGGAGGTGTTTCCTGGTTTTTTACCGGTTTTGTTGTTTCACAGGCTTTGCTCGAGGTCAGAAATCTCAATTCCAGCCTTTCTGGAGCATCAGCTTGCCTTGCATTGCTGGTCTGGCAGAGGAACTTCTTTCTCCTCTAGGAAACACACAGGATGTCTGAGCTTGCTCCTTCTCTCTGTCTCTCTCTTTCCCTCCCTTCTTTTTGCATTAATTAATAAAAAAGAAAATAGTGGCTCCATTGTGCAGTGCTTGACCTCACAGGGCTGCAAAGCAGTGGAACTGGTTCTCAGTCGAATTAAAGAGTATTTTGACATCAGTTAAGTCTTTTTACGTCATCACTGGGAACTGCAAAGCACTGCTGTGCTACAGCTGCTAGAGGGGAAAGTATCTGCAGCCAGACAGTGCTGCAGAGACCATAGAGCTATTCCAGGCATGCATAAAATGCACTATCTCTGAGAACAGCATTAATTTAATTTTTTTCTGAAGTGCAAAGCACCTCAAAAGGTGGTATCTGCATCTGGAAAAGTTACTCACAGGCTCCCTTTTTATTCAGTGGAAAGAGATGGGTATTTCTGTGCCTCCTTAGTACAGCCTACATGTGTCTTTCTTTGAAGGACAGTCCCTTTTGAAGGGCTGGTGACTGGAAGGGCCTATTTTTTCTTTCCCTACTGTATAAAGGGAGCCTAAATAAGTCGCCCAAATATGGTAGTCCTCCAAATTTGGTAGAATGAATCCTACCCTGAGGGTCTAGTAAAACAGAAAATGGATGGTGAATGATCAACACAGGTTTCCAGCTCCTAGGAAAAGTGAAACTTTTCCAGAGGCCTCAACATTGTTGTGTTATTCCCTGGGTTCCTGGGTGAATCTGGGACTACTGGAGCTGGCAGAGTCAGTGTTGCTCCTGGGGTCTTCAGGAGATGGCACAGTCAGCTCTGTGAGAAATACAGGCTTTTCGCAAAGTGAGGGACAGACACTGCCTGGTCTGGAATTTCACTTTTTTTGTTGTTGTTTGACTGGTTGGTTGATATTTTTTTAAGTTGGGTTTCTTTATTCCCTGAAAACTCTGTTTCCAGAAAGTGTTCGTGAACAGGACTGTGATTTAATTAATTTTTTCAGTGACTTATTAATATAGGATTTATGAAAGCAACCTAATTTGGGCATTTTATATATACAGCAGGGAGGGGGCTTGTATTGATTCCCAAGTGGCACTGGCAAATGGAGACAGGCAGATAAAATCTTCCTTTGGAAAGATGGGTGTTAATCCTCTTTCTTCTGCTTCTGAGAAAGTAAATGTCTTTGCTACTGGAGTTTTAGGGTCAAAGAGAGAAGAGAGTAAGAGGGAGGGAGGAGGAAAGAGGATCCACTTCTCTCTTAAACTGCAGTTGAGAAGGGTGAAAGTGTGTGCAGGTGAGAGCAGTGTCTCCAGCTGGGTGGTTGTCACACTCTCTGGGTGAGGACTTCAGCCCCAGTCTCTGGACTCTCTTCTAATGATTATTCAGACTTTTAAATAAAAGAGAATAACTTTTAACTGTGTCTCTTTTGAACAAAGGGGACATGAAGAGACGCTTCAATCACCATTTCCTTTTCCTGGGTTCGCTCTATTCCATTTCCCTTTGTCTACTTCCAACCATAGCTATGGGCTTTAATTTAAAAGAAAAAAAATTAAAACAGGCCTAGGGGAAAAAAAAAGCATATGCCCCTGGTGTGCAAAAAAAAAAAAAAATCTGTTATGGGAAAAAGAAAAAGATCAGAAAATGTCTTGCCCCATCCTACCAAACAACAAGCAGCCCCTTCCTCTTTCCTGAGCACATGCTGGGGGCACTGGACGCTGCTCCTCAGGAGGGATTGAGTCTGGGCAGCACACGGGTGTTCAGCCATGGGGCCTTGTGCCCTCACGGGAATGAGGAGAGGAGGGAGAGCCCAGATGTGCTCAGGGCCACGCAGGCACTGGGCAAGGTGCTGACCCCAGCCCAGCTCTCTGTGCCCAGCAGATGAGGCGCTTCTTGCAGTCAGGGCCGTCCCCAGCTCTGGTCAGATGGAACTCTGCCAGGCTGAACCACCTCTGCCCAGACCAGCCAGGTTATGGACACAGAAACCACAGCTTCCAACTGGGAACCACTGATAGACGGCTCCCTGCTCCAGTGCTTTGCCTCCCTGGTCAGGAAGGAGGGTTTAATAGCTTCATCTTAATAGAAATCCAAATTCTGTCTGCTTTTAAAAAGGACTACTGACCAACCAAGGCATCCTTTAGAGTATAGAAACTCTTAAATCATTATTGGAAAAGACCACCTGAGCCCTGATTACTATCTTCAGCTTCACAGAGGTGAATTAAAGACACCATTCAAAAATAAAGGAGAGAATGGAAAGAGAGAAAGAGAGAGAGAGAAAGAAGAAAGAAAGAGAAAGAGAGAGAGAGAGAAAGTAAGATAGAAAGAAAGAAAGAAAGAAAGAAAGAAAGAAAGAGAGAAAGAAAGAAAAAGTTCAGACTGAAAAGCACTTTATCATGCAGAAAATAACAAATGCACATGGTAACTTGCCAAGCAGGGTTACTGAAGTAAAAACACACCGTTCACTTGAGGACAAGAATTGCATGATCACTTTGGGGAGATGGAGTGTTGAATATGGAAGCAGCATCTACCTTTTCTCCTAAAAAAAGGTTTAGAAGGGTGAAATGCTGAACAAACTCTTCCTTTCACCCACAGGCTATTTCTGTAGCTCCCAACAGCAGCTAAAGGTTACCAGCTGCGCTTTCGCCCAGGGTGGTATTGACATTGTGTAGTTGTGGCCTTATTTCTGATTGCAGGGAGAGCTGGAGCCCTGAAAGAGCTCAGAGTTGCAAGAAGGCTCTTCTGAAATATTCCTAAAAAAGCCACAAAAAGCCTTGGGTCCAGTATTATGAGCCACTTTTCAGTCTCTGAAAAAAGGACTAAAATTGAAAGAAAAAAAGAGAGCTCTGGAGTAGCAGCCTCATCCCACTGGAGCTGTCAGTGGGTGATTGTTATTTTGGTGGAACCTATTGCTGCTAACTCTGACAGTGACAAGCAATTGGTAGGACCCAGGGAGCTGGGAGGCTCCCCTGTCAAAGGAACAACAAAGCTAATTAAAAAAATAAGGAAAGAAAGAGAGAGAGAGAGAGAAAATTTGCAATGCAAAGTGAATGCTGTTTTCTCATGTCTGCCACTGACAGACAAGTTTCCAAATCTTCAAGTTTTCCCATCCTTGAAGAGTCAAGATTTGCTGTTGGAAACATTCAGGATTCTTGTGTTGGAGTAGAGCAAGGTCCAGAGAACCCAGCAGGTGTGATGAGGCACTGCTATCCTGTGTGTCTTGTCCTCTGTGCAACTGTAACTCTGATCGTGGTTCTAGTGAGATGATGAGTGTGAGAATATGTGTGAGTTTTGAGCTTTGAGCTTTGCTGCAATGGCATTGCTACACAAATGCTGGGACAGAGTCATACTGCCTTTTGTTCTGCTTTTCTTCTGCTTTTAGGGCTCCTTTATTCTGCCTTGTGCACTAGCCAAGACTGAAGAAGTGATCTTCAATATGTCCCTCCTGTCATCTGGTGATTTGAACAATGCTCCTGGGATATACCAGGCGTATTTAAACTCTGAGTATCTATCATCTGGTTCTCCCATTTCACTTGTTAGTGAGAGGGACCTAGGGCAGTGCAGCAGCTGCATAGCACTCATCAATGGACCACACACAACTTTCAGCTCCTGCCTTCCCCAAGCCTCTCCCATTTTCTTTTATCCCTCCACCTGGGGAGGGGATGCTCAGCCTGGATCATGCAGTGCCAGGGCCCGTGCTGCAGACCGTGTCTGCCCAGGGAGTTCTGGAGCATGGGGGCTGCAGGGCTGTGCTGTTGGTAATGGTTTTGTTACAGCTGCAGTGGCTGGCCTGAGGGCTACACCTGTTGGGGTTGGTGCTTGTGCCTGCATGGGGCTTGGAGGTCTGGGCAGCAGAAGCCTGTACTATGCAGAGCCTGGCTGCTGGATTGAATTCTGTTGGGTGGGGAGGTGATGTGTGTGTGTCTCTCCCACAGCCCATGACAGCTGAGGTTAGCTGAGAAGCTGGTGCCTTTCCCCAAGGACAGGGAAGCACACCTGAAAGTGGTGCTGCCCAGTACTCGGGATCTATGTGGAAGTTTCCGTGCCCTGGGACCCTTGGACAGTTGCTCAGCACTGAAGATTAAATTTCCTGAGCTGTTTTAGCTTGTGTTGCACTGAGACTCCAGTGCCCCAAGGGTTGGAGCATGTGGGTGTGGGCCATGGTGTTTTAAGGCACAGGGAGCTTGGGAGAGTTTCACGTGCCCTGTGCCAACACCATATTTTGTGCTGGGAGTACATCGAAAGCCTCATACTCTGAGTCAGCCCTCTGGACACCTTCAGACACCAAAGGAGAGTTTTCCCTGAGAGCCAGACAAGATGCTCTGGGAGCCTTGGGAAAGCAGCAGTGTTACCACTGCAAAGTGATCCCTTGCTAGCTGGTACCAGAAACTTCTGTTTCGCTCCTCTTGCAGAATAATGGGAAAGTGCCAAGGGGAGGGGCTGAAAAGACATTGAGGATTCCAGAGAAACCTCTGTTTTGGTAGGGGAAATTCATCACTGCTGCCCCTGCCCACACGGAGACATCCAATTGTCACTGCAGGTAAGCCCTGAGAAATGGAGTTTCTCTCACATCCTCCTGGGATGAGGCAGGGCAGTGTTGAGCTCCCTGCTATGAGAGCTATGCCTGTGGTTCAGGTCCTGTTTGTGGTTGTTCTGGGAGTCTTGGTTTTATTTAGTATTTCTCTGCTCTGCCCCTTGGGTCCCAGTGATCTTCACATGCACATGGACTGTAGGATCTGCCTTGTGTACGAAAGAGGGAGCAGGAGCCTGGGCTCCCCTGTGAGGAGAGCTGTTCAGAAGAGTTTTGGTTTAATATTCATACTAGCCTCAGGCAATTTTCTACTCTGTGTTTTAAGGGAGTGGGCAGGGAGAACATGTACTTGTTGTTTCCTCTGGTATCAAGGGATTAGTTTAAGACCATGGATTAGGAGCATGAGGGATGCAGATGGCAGTGGAAGAATAAAAGTAACCATAGGAGACTGGGAAGACAGAAAGCCCCATCGTCCCTTTTTAATAGAAAAGATTTTTTAAAAAATCTTCCATGACCATTTTTCCTTCAAGCAAGTAAGCAATACCCCATGTCAATTCTGATCCGTCCCCACCCAGTGGATTGGGAACTGGGTGCAGTATAAGGCAAGGAAATGAATTTGGGCACTAAATACAATAAAACCGTGCTATTAAGGTTTGTATGCCATGTTCTGCTATACCAAGCTCATATCACAATGGTAAAATGTTGATAACTTCCGCCTAATTCCAGACATTTGCCACAACATGCACAATAAACCACTGTGAACCCTTCAAAACTAAAAGGAACAGGATAAGATCAGTGTTTCCAGGTCATGATTTGCATTTACATCTCAATAACAAGTACCATCCTCCCTCTTACTTTTTTTCCCTTTTTTTAAAAAATACCTAGTGTTTCTATAAACTTGTCTAGGCACAGCAAGGAGGGCATTTCTCTGCAGTCCTGCATATTAGAAGAGGGTAGCAAACACTTCTGCATGTCCATTTTAGGGCTAGGTTTGGACTCAAGGTCAAAAGTCAAAAGCTGACTTGGGCTGACCCTCAGGTTTAGATTTACCTCTGAAAAAACCTTAAGAGTTTTCTTAGATGGGAGAAAGAGAAAAAAAGAAGACATGAACCACAGTCATGATGCTTTTGCCACTTGGTGCATGTCCACTTCACATCTTTGTAGGCAGTTTGGTGGATTTGTCAGTCTCCCTGACTGCTGTGGAGACAGCCCTCACTTGCAGCAAGCACCCCTCCACCCTCACTGCTACTGCAAGGAGCGCACCCAGCCTCCACCACCAGTGTCAGCCACGCACAGCCCTGTGTGGCTGCAGCAGGAGTGATGCTGACCCTTCCACAGAGCCCTGGGACTCGTTGTTATCTCCAGACCCTGGATCTTCATCTCTCCACAGCTCTGATACCCCTCTACAGCACATCCCTCACTGCCTGGAAGTTTTGTGCAGGACGAGACTCTGTACGAGGAGGTAAGGTGAGCAGGGCATGAGCCCCAGGATTTTTGCATCCTCGTCTCAGCTGCAGGCAGGGTCTCAGAGTGGCCCACAGGCTTTGCTGTGTGACCCTGTCAGATCCAGTGACTGGAGAAGCCTTTGTAGAGCATGGATGAGATTATACCGTAAGGATTAGCATCTTACACTCCCAACTTCTTACGCTTGTTTCCAATCACCCAGCAGGGAATGTTGTTTATTTGGCAGGCCTGTGCAAACACACTAGCAGGGCAACTGGAGCAGACCTTTCTGCTTAGAAAGTTTATGCTCACTGCACAATTGTGTTAATGTAAATCCATTATATTGACATCAACAAGAGCCATGCTGAATACCTTAATTCTTCCACCCAGCAAACAGGCTGCTGGCCTGAGTTCCTCAAGGCTGGAGCCAAAACCCTGCCAACCTTGTCCCCTGTAAATGTTCACTGTAGCTGTTCAGTGAGGAGGGAGACAGGAAAAAAAGGCTTTTCTTAAAATACATCCATACAGACCTTTCCTTTCAGCTTTATAGTTTTATTCAGTAAACTAACATAGAAGTCACATAGCAAGGTAAGTGGAAAACTCAAATATCTGTGGCATGTCAGAGCCTGTGGACCTTTTCTTTAAAGCATGACAGTTTTGGACCATGTTCCCACAAAGGGATTAACCCGAGGAAGAGTCTCATTGCCCAGCTCTCTCTGCCAGTCTGGGTGCTAAGCTACCTTTCATGTTTCCTGAACATTATACTCTCGTAGATACAGCAGAACAGCAATTAGCTTTGTTTGTGGGATCTTTTCTAAGGGCATTAAGTTCTGTTTCAGTTTCTCCACTTGTTGTCACATGTTTAACACCAAGGCTGCTCTGGAGTGAATACCGAATGGTTGGGCTGCCAAAGAGAGTCTGTTTGGGGATTCGTGTTAACAGGATGGCACTGCAAGCCAGAACTGACTCATGTAATACTGACCATTTCACTTGACTGAATCTAAGAACTGTCATTTGGAGAACTGGGATTGCAGCTGTCAGAAGAACAAGTATAAAGCAAGTGTGTGTGCTGTGACAGAAACAGCAAGACCTTCGTGTGTTTTTCAGGCGGTGTCTGAAGCGCTTGATGGCATTATAAGCGCAGTGTCCCAAGAAAAGTCCTCATGGCTCCCATCTAAGGTAATCTGTGCCCATTAGATTGACTTTCTTTTATTTTAGGCATCCATTCCTCGGCGTTGTAGTAGGCATATTAGGACATTGCACATATTATCACAAGACAAATCCTTGCACAGCCCTAGGGGTGGCTGGGGTGCTTTCCCAGCGTTTTGGAAGAGCAGCTGGGGACAAAAAACACTCTAGCCCTCCTTTCAGCTCTTCTTTCATCCCAAGCACAATGTGGGCCACATCCTAATGCCTGTTCTCAGAGGCAGAGCAGTCCTAAAATGTTTCTCAGTATTTACCTCAGTATTGCATGCTCAATTGCATGCACAGATGCTCAGCAAAGTGAATGAGGTGGGCTCAGATAAACATCCTGTGATGTGATGAAGTAGTTTAGAAAGGACTTCTTATACCATAAACTTCCAGGCAGCATGAAATAAAAATTCATGAAGTCCCCTTTCAGAATTTCTGTTAACTGACATTACTGCCCTAGCTACCCAAAATGTTTGGGTTTTACCTTATTTTTCTCTCAAGACAAACCTTTTTATAAGCAAAGGTCCCATCTTTGGTAGCATCCCAGCTGTGCTGCTATCCCTGATTGTGCCGTGGTGTCTTGGGCAGCACTTGGGATAGCTGAATTGCATGCCGCCAACTTGTTTTCTCACGGTCAGGGAAGGCCACCTTATCCAGAGCCCTGGGATGATGGAAGCATCCACACAGTTCCCCAAATCTCTCCTTTTGGAAGCTCTGTCTGGAAAAGAAGATTGGGTTGCTATTCTTCGTTAGTGGTTCCTGAGGCCTCCACTATCATGGAAGGCACATATGGGAGCACATGTGGTAGAGCAGGAGGTTCAGCTTCAACCTTGCTGATCCCATCACCTTCTATCTTAGCCAAGCAGGGTGTTACCCTGCATGTTTTGCCATGTAAAACCTCAGGATGAGTATTCCAAAGCATCTCATTGCTATGCCAGGAAGCTCCAGGATTTTAAAGAGGATGATGAGCTGTGGCTTTCAGTCAGGCTGTAATTTCATCCAGGTTTTGTATTGGCCAGCAAAAACCCCACCAAAAGGAATAAAGCCTTGAAGGCTTTTGAGCAGTCTGTTAGTACTGCTAAGAGAGAATGCAGCAGAACATGTGAATATTAACCACAGCTAGATTTCATCAGGGACAAAGGAAGGAAAAGAGATTGCCAGGAAGCTGCTCAAATCCTGGCATTTTCAAGGGGTGGCCCCAGGTAATGGTGAGTCTTCTGAGCACATGGAGGTAGGAATAGATCTAAACAGTTCTTTGGTAACAGCTGAAGCCTGACTAGGCAAAGCATGGCCTCTTGTTGCTTCAGCTGAGCCTTAGAGGCAAGAAGTGTGCAAGCAGGAGTTTTAGGACTTCTACTTGCAGGTCATTAGTTGCCTTGCACATGTGGAAGTCTCCACCCAGAGTGGCTGGGATCTGTCCACACACAGTTACTGTGAGGCTGTGAGAATGATGTGACAGACTCAGTCAGACCTTGCTGGTTTTGCTGCAATGGAAAGGGAGAGTTGAATGGACTAGGAATACAATGTGACCTCGAGGGACAAGTCATAGCTTCAGGTCCCTCACTTTGTGCAGACCTGTGAGGGGCAGTGGGGCCTTGGTCCTTCATGGATGGTGCCTAAGCTTTGTCCCTCACAGGCTGACTGGGAGCTAAGTGCTAAATTGTTATTGGCTGTATGAGAGGACAGTGTGGAGCTGGGTGAGAAATGCACTGTCCTGTTCCAGCCAGGAACAGCTGAGCTTGGTGAGGACTGAGGGGAGAGCAGAGAGCACTCTCACAGCATAGTTCAGTGGGAAGGACCTCCAAGATCATCGGGTTCAAACCCCTGCCCAAAGCAGGGCCAGCTTCCCAAAGCATCTTGCTCTGAATCTCATCAAGTTTTTAGAGAGGGATGTCAAAACAGGGCAACCTGTTCCATCAACTGTCATGATGGAAAAGTTTTTGCCTTGTATTTTGTCAGGACTTTCCTTGCTGCAGCTTGTGGCCATTTTCATCTTGTTGCTGTGCATCTACGAGAAGAATCCTGGTCTGTGGAAGGGTCAATATTTCTTCAGTGCCAGGGAACAGAGGGGAATCGCAGCTGTGTGTTCAACCCCTGGCTGCACTGTGTTGAGGCTGGGGAAATGCCACCTCCTGAAGGGGTCCTGCTACTGTACTGCTACAGAAGAACCACTGCAGAAATGAAGGTATGTACAAGCCTCAGCGATTCTATGAGCCATCACTGCTTATTCAGGTCTTTGTGACTGTGTGAGTAAAAATTACCACTCTTCCTTCTCTTTGTAGTTGCTGAATACCAACCCTCATACTGCATTGACTCTACATATATATACTCCTTTATTTTTCCCTGCAGTAGTTACTTGTGCCTTGTGTCCATCTAGAACCCCAAGCACCATCTGAGGTGATCATCACACTGTGGTCATGGGACACTGAGAACACATGAGAAATCTCCTTGCTCAGCTGTTGCTCCTTTTTCTTAAAGTCTTCTTTGACTCAGACTTTTTCAACACAGCACTTTATTAGTAGTTGTCCATAAGAAGCTATTTTTTAATAGTGGGTTTCTAGGGCTCATGAAAGAAGAGAGGCTTCCAGGAGACATCATTAGGGATACTTGGGGTGTACCCAGATTATGAAATGGAGAACTGGGAAAAACCCTCACTCTTGTAGAACTACAAGACAGAGCACAGCTATATGCAGAAATATTAGATCAGATCCAGCTGGTATACTGGTATACTAGTATACTGTCAGCACAATGCCAGAAGATTTGCCTTTTTAATCAGTTGATTAAAATCTACTGTGTTCACACAGTACTGTGATGGGACAACTATACCACTACTAGTTCAACTACAGCTACAGTTCAGCCAGCTACAGCAGTTTGGAGATTTTTGTATTGGACACCATTTTGTGCCTTGGGCATACCTATGTTTAATCTACTTGGAAAAAAAACCATTTTAATTTTTTTCAGAGCCTATCCCTACCAAAGGAATCCTTGCTTGCCCACTTTCATCCCACAAACTTTTTCTTTCCACAGAGTCTCTGGGACTCCCACCCAGAAACTGGTTATCAGTGCTTAAGATCCTGCTGCAACTGAAGGCCTTCTCTATTGTGTTTTCCAGGTTGATCTGTCTTGGCTAAAGGATAATCCAGTGACTTTTTGCTGCCCTCACTGACAGTGGCACATGTGCTCATGACAGGGAGTCTCAGCACTCCTCACTGATGTAGCCAGACACAGGAATGGTAACAAATGCTTTGATGATGAAGTCCAGTCCTTCCAGAAGATCCCTCATTTCAGTACTGAGTTGCACAGAAAGCTGCTGGGCAAGCAGTTAAGTCCTTTGCTCTACTAATTTTGTGTCAACCTCCTTCTCTTCAGACTGGTGTTACAGGAAATTGCCTCCCTCCCTACAACTCATTCCGTTGTACTAAGGACAGTTGCTGCAGCCTTTGTTTAATGTTTCCATCCATCTGTTCTTCTCACAAAACTATTTACCAAAAAATCCTTGTTTTCACTCTATTGTGTATATCTTTGTTTTTCTGTTCTGTCCTCTTGTATACTTCATGCTTTCCATTCCTCTACGTTTCTCAGCCATGAACTCCCCAGAAGCTTTCACACTGCTTAGCGTGGAGTTGTCCTTTGGGGCCATCCTGTGCTCAGCACAGTGAAATAAGGATGGTGAGTTGGAAGGTAAGGGTTTTATCTGAGTCAGGATCTGCACTACATAGATGTGCCACTGCTGTGAGGGACAGGAATGGAATATGAATATTTTTTCCACTCGGGGACCAGAGAGGAGAAGGGCTGGTTTCCCTGCTATCCATCTGCCTCTAGAACTGCTCTCCTCTGAGCCCATTTTAAGAAATCCCACCCAGAGGGTCCATATTATCCCTCTTACTCTCTAAAGCAATGTACTAGATTGACTTGGCAAGATCAGTAACACTCTCAGACTCAGGATATTAGTTGCAGGTTTATTTTCTGGAACTGTATAAAAAGTTCTTGTTAAAGATATTAACTATGAATGGTTCTTTATTAGGACCAAAAAATATTTTATTTACTAGATGGAAAAAACTATTCTGACTCAAGAGATAAATGCTCTTATGCAGCGCTGCTTTTGTATAGGCAAGCCTGGAGGGATGGGCTGACAGATTCTTTTTAATCCCCTTGGAAACGGGGCTGGGGAGAGGGGTTATTTCCTTCAAGGAAAAATGCAGATTTGGCATCCTAAAGCTATGTGTCTGAACTTGCTGGGCAGCGTTCATTCTGTTGTTTTATGCTGGATGAATGGAAGGGAGTCAGGCATCTCTGTAATTGGCTCAATGGCCAGTCCAGCAGGAATGTGGAAGACCAAGTTTTGACAACTTTCTCTTCCTAAGCAGGAGTTTCAACTCCTTCCCCTCCTCCTCCCATCCCAGTTTTTTTGAGGACAGGTTATGAAATGCAAGGCTAAAGGGTATTTGCAGGCAGATCTTCCTCAGGGTGACCTGGCAGTGCTATGCCATCCATTATTAATGTGCAAATATTGGAAAAAAAGTAGGCAACAGGACATGCACTGAGAGGTGAAACATGCTGGGAGTGTGAGACATAATCCAATTCCTCCTCCAGGCAGTAGCCCAGCATTTTCCACAAAGCTCTGTGGTGTGAACAAGACAGTGAGGGAGCTGTGCCCAGACAACCCTTATCACTTGAAGAACAAGGCATGTAGAAGGCATATGATAAAAATTAAATAACCTTACAAAGAGAATGAGATTTAACCTAAATTTTCCATGGCTCAGGTAAAAGTCCTGACCATTTGACTGAAGGAGTGTGTATTTGGGGGCGCAGCAGTGCTGACTGAAATTTTTGGTTTAGGTCCTGACAAGTGTTTGCTTGATTTGGAATGAAATGTGGGATTACTTCCAAGAAAATAAAACCAAAATTTTCAGTGATATGCTTTTTATTTTGGCCTGAAGGCCAGCTCTTGAACTGGAAGTAACCCTTCCAGGGCACATGATGCTGCCTAGCAGCAAAGTGCTCGTTCAGATGAAAGATGGGTAAAAGCAATAGTGTAGTCCTTCAGGCTGCTGTGCCAGGGTTGCCCAGGTGTCTTCAGGAGGACAGAGATGCTGGTTATGGCTCGCACAAGAAATAATTTCCTAAAAGTAAAGAAAAAATATCTCCTCTCTCTTTCTTTTGCTTATCTCAGATGTTTTGGACCATGCTGAGTTCTTGGTCCTAGAGGCATAGCCATCCAGTGAATTCTGAATTGGTTCCTTGCTAAATAATCTGAAAGAACTCAAGAAAGCAGAAAAGCATGGCCCTAGGTGGAGTAAGAGCTTGTATTCCTCTTGTTAGTTCTCGTGGTCCCTTACTGCACACAACAATTCAAAATATACATCATTTATTTGTATGCTTGGCTTACTGCACTCATTTTGGTGTCTGAAGGTTTATACATAGTATGTAAGAAATCTCAGAGGGCAATGAAATGTTTTGCTTCTTTGGAGTGGAAACAACTGAAATCCCTCTAGGATTTTTGGAACAAGACCACATGAAACACTAGGCTATAATTTGCAAAGTTGGCCATGTAAATTTGTGCTGAAAACTGGGACTTTCTTCCAGGTGTGTCTTTAACCTGTTTTTCTATTGTAACATTAAAATCTGGCCTTCACAAGCAGCAGAGGGATGGTTAAGAAATTTGTATTTACTGAAAACATACTGAAATTTGTATTTACTGAACATACACTGAGTATGTTCAGTCCTTGCAGTGAACTTCCCTGCCTTCAGAGTTGGCTGTGAGCACTAGCGTGAATGCAGATGAGAGCACCTGCAGGTATAAGGAAATCACATTAAAATTGTCAGTGGTCCTTGAAAATAGATGCTTTATACAACGAAACTTTAGCAGAAAAAAAAAATCTAGTCTATCAAGAGGAGGAAACAACTGGTATTTGCAAGAGAAAAGTTTCCAAGTATGATTAATACAATTGTAGTTTATAGTATGTGTCTGTAGGTAAGTAAAGGTTGGGGTGGGAATGAGGGAATAACCAAAGTGTCAGTTCTTTAACCTGAGGAGATTTTATCTTATCCTGTAACTTTTTCAACTGATTTAAATATTACAGTGCCTTGGAGACAGATGTGTGCGCATTTCTGGAAGCCCTGCTTAACAACCTTTGTATTGTCAAGGATGAAAGTTCTACTTAAATGACCACCTCAGACCCTATCTGCAGCAAATGGATGTTAAAAATCTCAAAATATGTCTTTTAAGACTGGGAGCTTTGCCTTGGTCGCCAGCCTGAGCATCTGTGCTATCCTTACCTCCATGCAGTGTAGCGCGTGCACCACTCAACCCTCTTCTTGCCACAAGAGCAAAGCTTCAAGTGTGCTCACATGAAACCTGCCTGCACACACGCACGTACTCTCAATCATCAGAAAAAACCTGCTGCTTTGCACCTGGAAACATCAGTTTCAGGTCTCCACCTAAGTGAAAGGAGTGAAGACTGCCCTAGAGCCCATTGCCCTTGCCTGCCCAGGGACCTTGTGTTAGTTCAGGGCAATGGTGAAGTGTCTGTTATCCAGGAGGTTTAATGCTCCTCCTTTTCTGATCACCTTCCACTATGGGTTTCTGGCTCAGGAAAGTCTTTTTTTTCCCCTTTTTCCTCAGTTCATGCTGAAGGCACAGCTAGCTAGACTGAACACTGTGTTTTGGCTTATGAGACACACGGCCCTTAACCAGCTCATGTATATTTTACACTGCATTTCACGTAACATTTTTTTTTTATGATTCAGTTACACTTTCCAGTGAATATACAGGTGCAATACAAAATGTATAGGATCACTTTAAAGGGATGCATTATTTTCTCTTATTATACTGTCAGAATACTCTCACAATCAGGATTAGGTTCTTTCTTCCACAAAGACTTCAAACTTTTCTAATGTTCTGTTTATTTTTTCCCCTCTTAAGTTGTTAAGTATAGTCTGCAAGAGTTTGCTCTTCTGGAAGATAAACACAGGAACAATCCAACTTTCTTCAGTAATTGACTGGATTTCTAAACTTAAGTGACTGGAAATGTCCTAGCAAATGAGGATTTGTTCAATGAACTGGGAAAACACTTTGAACTTCAGGAATACATGCATTTAGTGAAGGATTGATTAATTTACTTTAGGTCCTTGGACATAGCTGAGGTTCTCAGAGAAGAGACACCCTGCAAGTGTGCTTGACCACTGCATAAATTTTCCTTTTGTGAGGACTGACATTATGGAGGG
>VZTA01010276.1:177931-295651 GCA_013398855.1 Mohoua ochrocephala
TAATCTGTACTCCAATAATTGATTTCAAGGGAAAAAAAAAAAAAAATTCCCACTCAGCAGTGGGAATACTGGTGCAAGTACCTGTTTGTCGTGGCTCTAATAAATTTTTTTTTTGTTGGTGCTCCCAGACCTTTCATATTTCCTGAATGCTGGATTGTTCAGTGACAGAGGAATTCTTCAACTGTATAAAACAAAAATGCAGGTCCCCATCTCTGCCTATAAACCTTGTGGTTCTTTATCAAGATGAGGGAACAGGACTCTCTGGTGAAAACCCACCTGGAGTACTTTGTCCAGCTCTGGGGCCCTGACATAAGAAGGATGTAGACCAGTTGGACCAAGTCCAGATGTGGGCTGTGAAGATGGTAGGAGAGCTGGAGCACCTCTCCTGTGAAGACAGGCTGTGAGTTGAGACTGTTCTGCCTGGAGAAGCCTCTGGGATGACCCTACAGCACCTTCCAGTGCCTGCAGGGGACCTGTGAGAAGCTGGATGTGGACTTGTGACAAGGCACATAGAGGTCAGACAAGGGCAAAATGGTTTAAAGTGAAAGAGAGTAGATTTAGACTAGATATAAGGAAGAATTTGTTTACAATGAAGGCACTGGAACAGGTTGCCCAGAGAGTTGTGGGTGCCCCATCCCTGTGAGTGTTCAAAGCCAGGCTGAATGAACACTGCTCTAGGGGGAGGTGTCCCTGCTCGTGGTGGAGGGGCTGGACTAGGTGACTTTTAAAGGTCCCTTCCAAACAAAACTGTTCTCTGATTCTATGCTTCTGTTCCATGGCAGAGCCCTATGCCGGCTTACACGGTGCTCACAGCCTTTGTAGCTAATACCCTTTCACCTGGTGCAACTGCTACAGAGACTGACTGTCACTCAGTATTATTGTCTTCTAAACCTTAAAATTTAGGGGCCAAAATACTTTGACAGAAGCTGTAAAAAGAGGAAACAAAAATAAACAACATGGCTTGGTTTCTGCCTGAGGACTTTTTGTAGCAACCCTCAGGAGACTGTCACAGGCTGAGGGAGCAGTTATGATCAGTGTCCATCAGGATTTTCAAAGAGATGTCTCTGGTTCTCATGGAAATCAGGAATGAAATCATTTCAGAGAAGTGTGATCCCACTCATTCCCATTTTTCCCCTTTCTCTGACTGCTAACCCTTTAGGCTTCTGAGGGTTTTGAATTAAATATTTTCTAAGCAGTCTGAGTATCTCTCCTTCATGCTGTACACTTGGCTTGGAGACAATATCTGACTTTTCTTCCATCTTTTATTATTTTAAGGATGTGATCAGCATTACGTCTTTTATCTTCAGTGCTGATAACAACAAATACATAAGGAGTAAACAACTTTATCCTATGTCACAGTAGAATAGGAGTATTGCTGTAAAGCATAGGGCCAAGGAAAACTTAAGGCTCAGTGCTGAGATAAGTGAATGAACTCTGAATATAATCCTATTAGGAAATTGATTACAAAAATCTGAAATGAAATTGCAAACAAGGCTCTCTGTATGACATATCTCGTCCCATCCAGATTAAGAACCAGCTGAATCCTACAACCAATTTAGAGAAAAGCAATTGCAAAGCCCTTCAGAAGATAACTGCATATCCTATTTGCAGTTTAAATTAAAGACAGAAACCTAGTCAAGCAGACAGGCATAAGCAAATTCTTGGAGTTGATATGAGTTACTCTGTTGAATTACTTTAACCAGAGGATTATATAGATTATTTATTCTATGGATTTTTACACTCGTTTGGCTCTACTACAATAACAAAGTCTTGACTGTTTAATTTTCATTTAAGTATCTATATTTCATTTGTTAAGCAAACATAGCACAGCTTCTGCTTTGTAACCCTGTGTGGTTTTATATTTCTATACACACACACGGAGTGGAAGAAGCCAAACTTACCTTTGGCATCCACAGAGAGGCAGTTTCAGTATTTTATTCACTAAATGTGGATCCATTGAATTTGTCTTTTTCCTGTAGAGCATTTGCAAACGGTCATTGTGGTACATCCTTCCTCCCCAAATCATATTCTCGAACACTCAATACAGCTGAACTTTTGGGAGGCATGAAGTGAGGATGTAAGTGGTCTGTGTGAGCCTAATCTCCATGCTGGGGGGTTAGAAGGAGAGGGATGATAGGAAAAAGACCTAAAGAAGACTCGAAGAGATTTTTTCCATATGATGTGCAAATTTTGTATGCAATGCCATTTGTCCCTTACTATCTTGAAATTTCTAAAACTTTTATTTCTGCTTCTTTAAACAGGGTCCAGTCAGAGTGCAGATGCATCATTGTTCTGGCACACCTGTTCAGGTTTCTTAATCGTTTTCCTAATTAGATTGCCTTTGGGGCTCATTCAGTTATCTACATTGGCTATCTGAGGGATTCAGAGCATGGAGAACAAGATCCACTTTGGAGCCTTCACAGAAATAAGCTGCTGCTTCTTCCTTCCTACAAGAAAGCTGAACTTGCATTGAAACATCTGGGAATTATGCACAGAGGTAAGAGACGGAATGGCTTTTCTCTAAAATCTTTTTATTGCTTCCAGTTTACCTGCTCAAAGAGGTGAAGAGAAGGAAGGCCTGTGGTAGTGACTTTCAGGGAACTTGTAGAAGAGCCAAAGATCTGTTCCCTAATGTTACATACCTAAAAATCTACAGGAAAAATAGTAATAGAGGCTTTGACTCACTATTTCCTCTGTCCTGAGGAGCGATATTGCCCCTCACAGCAGAGAAGTGATGTTATGCTAATCAAAACCACTAACAGGCAAATGTTTCTTTTTCCCAAATATGACAAAAAAATAAGAGACATAATTTCTTTTAGCATCCTGGCAGTCATATTGCCACATTCCTAAGAGAAACCGATACAAACTCCTGAGGCTGATTCTGTCAGAGTCATCAATTTTCTAAACAACCTCACCCTCAGAATTTAAGCAATGATTAGAATGATGCAACAGAAGCAACACATTGGTCATCTCTCATTTTCTGTATTATCCTTCCTTTATCTGCTACAGTGTCCAATCAAGGCTTTGCTCTAACTACCATGGAAATGATACATAGGTAGATAGATAGATAGATTAGATAGATGAAAGAAAGAAAGAAAGAAAGAAAGAAAGAAAGAAAGAAAGAAAGAAAGAAAGAAAGTCTTTGTTCCATACAGCTTATATAAGGACAGTCTGCATTACAATTGCACTATTTTTTTTTATAGAAAGCAAGAGGGAGGGAAAAAGGCCACAAACATGGTCATACAGAAACTTTAAATAATCTGTCTGGAATGTAGCATGCTACAGACCATTTGCATCAATATGAATTTTCAAATTTCTAACATTAAAAACTCTCATGTCTGTAGTTTTTAACTTGGGAAAAAACTTTCAGAAAAAGTTCTAGAAGGAAACGTTTTGGAATGGCGTTTTAGAACAGCTGGCAATGCAAAATCATTTACACATAACTTTGTTGTTAAAGTGCTTTTATTATTGGATTTCTGTTATGATTTTATTACTGGGCAGTAACAGATTCTTGAGATTTCTGTAAAATTGGGTCAGTCTCATCAGGCTTCAGCAAACTCTTTTATTCTTGAACAGAGAAATTCAGCATTAGCTAACCTCTTCAGGGTGGTTTTTCTTCCAGTAGGATGTGTGTGCTGATGATAACAGTGCAAATAGTACAAAAAATACATGCAATCTTTGCGTGGCAGCCAAACCTCTGAAATGGCAAAGTTCGTAGCTCTGCCACAGGTGAATGAGTTTGGTTAAAAAACAACAGCCTCAAGGTTTGCAACAAAGTAAAAGATCAACTACAAAATGTTAATGATTAAAAAAGAAACCCCCCACTCCCCCTCAACATTTGCACTTTAATTCTTCTCTGACACTAAGACCACTTAAAATCTCTGGAGATTCTCCTTTTGTTAAGGCTTTAGGCCCCATAGCAGACTGGTCTTTATTCCAGATGAGGATACAGATTTCTCAAATTGACCCAACTTTTCAGGGATTAAACAGACCTCAAAAACTTCTGACATGCTTGAGGTTTGCCCATGAGCCAGCTGCCTCCTTTTGGCGTTGGCTGGGTCAGAGAGAAAACAGACACATGGATCTCTGTCTTACAATAGAGAGGTCCTGGGGAGAAGGATGCCCCACCTGCCCAAACCTGAAGGGCCAGGAGAAAGCCTGTGGGCCCTTGGCAGCCCTTCGGTGCTTGACATTTAATTGCTGATGCTCATACCCACCTGTCTAAAAGAGTGCCGGAAACTGCCACTCACACAGCTTTAGCAAAAACCCCGCACTTTTAACACTGAGAATTTTTTTATTGGAGTGCCTCAAATAACTCAAAGTATTCATTGTCTGACTAAGGTTGAAATTTGCTCTCTAGTTTCAGTAGAAAACATTAATTGTATTGAAGTGCAAAGTAATTTTTAACCAAAATGGTATGTGATTTCAGCACAGAGCATAGGTGAACATTGTCCCCATTAATGCAAGTTCAAGTAACTGCAAAATTAGTGTATACAGCTATTGTCACCAGTGTGTGGTCTGAGCTTGTAGTATGCTCTGTTACAGCATACTAGCCTTTGGAAGGAGTGCTGAAAACAATAGCCAAACCTCGTGCCAAAAATACTTTTGATAGAAGGTGATTTTTTTAGGTATTAAGCTGACTTTGAAGCTTGTAGATTGATTTTTTTGAAAGAGCATTCTGCTAGAAATAGCACTTGAGGAAAAAATGCATTTACTAAGCTACTCCCTTCTTAGAGCTGAAGTGAGTTCAGTTCTTTTATTTAATATATGCTACTTTTAATCACACTTTTTTAGTAAACCAGCTTGGAAGAGTAGGGGGAAATAAAGGGGATCATTGTTTCCTTCTGAGCCCCAGTGTCTGCTAGAAATTATTACTGTTTGTTTCACAACGGGGTGTGAATTACTTGGTTGCAGTCAACCATTGTTTGGAAATATATTTTGGAATGTTTCCTTTATGAAAGGTTTTTATTTGCTTAGGATTCATGATTCTGTATTTCTTTCAGCTGTTCACATATTCTGTTGCTACGGAATTGCTCACTTTTATAATAATGGGTTCAACTAATAACCAGACATTTGTTTCGAACTACATCTTGAAGCATGGTGTAAAATCTAATTCCTGAAAGCTGCATTAAACCAGCATCTCCTGCATTGTGCAGTCTGCTAACAGCGGTCCTGGGATTTAACTTTTAATAGAAATCTTCCATTATTTCCTGGAAATAATTAAATAAAAGGTGGTCCCAAATTTTTGCAAGTGTGGTGAACATATTTTCAAACGTGATGATTTGGATTGAACAGTTCTGGATCTTTTTAATATGTTGGAAGACAGCAGTTGTTTTTCCCATTTTGTCTGACCGTACGTGAATAGCTACATAAAATGCATCTGAGTTCATTAGTGCTGGATGATCTGGGAGACTAAGGCCTAGTTTTGGCAGTGGGAGGGAAAGTGGGGTTTTCTTTTAAGTGTTGATTAGAATTGGATCACTTCCAGATTAATCAGTTTAATCCAAATATTGCCATTGCCCCTCCTCTCCCTTCCATTTGTCAGAGGGAGAAATGTGCCTTTGGGAAGGACAGACATGGCTATACTGGTAAAGGCAGCAGAGCTGGAGCACCTTTCTCACACAGTGATGGTGTTTGAGGGACCGAGCTGAACACCAAAATTCAGACTTCAGCTTCTGGCTCAAAGTTACCGTGCCGGATACCCAGAATGTGCTGCTCATGGAGCTGTATTTGTTGCTTGGCAAGCACTTTTGAAGACAAATTTTGACTTTGGGACTTGATGAATTTTGGCATTCTGGAAACTAGGGTCATGGATGGAAATTAAATTTTGCTAACCATGTAACTATTTTTGATCAAAATTTTGAAGTTTCAACTCCCTATCATTTTTTTGCTGTTGGTTTGTAGGAACTACCTTATTTTATTTTGGATCTACTTGACTTACCTAGATGAAAGTGAGCAGGTTACCTCAGCAGAAAAAAATCTGTGAAATGGTGATGTGTGGTCTTTGTGTCACAGTTGCCATCTTTCTTT
Organism: Mohoua ochrocephala; assembly: GCA_013398855.1. Lineage (NCBI taxonomy): Eukaryota > Metazoa > Chordata > Aves > Passeriformes > Acanthizidae > Mohoua > Mohoua ochrocephala. The sequence continues at coordinate 183,962 of VZTA01010276.1, forward strand.
GTGTTCATTGTGTGGAGACATACAGATATGGATAGGAAGGGACCTCGATCACCTTGTCTAGCCCCCTGCTAACTTAGACGGCCATATGACACCTACACCTGAGGTATTTGTCCCCATAGACTCAAGTTCTAGTCCCGCTACTCTTTCTGAAAGGCTGCTCCACAGCTTTGCTTTGTAGATGATTAGAGACCTTTCTCCAATGACATGGGAACGGCCTCTGTCAGAATTGTCCTAACTGCTGGCTGGCAGCATCTGCAGCTTCTTTCCCCTAGGCAGGAGAGGCTATTTTTCTGGTCTGAAAGTTCTTTATACCCTTTATCTTCAGTATAAATGCTGGGTCCAGACACCTGCAGCTGCAAAATGGCATCTAAATTTGCTTCCTTCTTTCACCATTTTCCAGACTGCTGCTATGTTCTTCCTATAAAAAAATTAAAGGAGTTAGAGCTAAAGTTTGTCAGGATGATATTCCTGTAGGAGAATTTGGGTTTTTTCCCCATGATGTTTCTTATTTGCAAATTATTGATCTTAGGTTTATTTTTAGTTTTTCTTTTCCTCATCTGTTGTGTTTGGTTTGGATTTTGAAAAGTAGGTGCAGACCTTTGTGTTTGCAGCCTCGGTAAAGATGATAGCGGACAAGTACAGTACTACAGCAGGAACCCACAGGATTGTTTATATGCTGCTGTGCAAACTGGAAGTCTTGTTCTCCTTCCTCTCACCTCTCCACACTCTCAGGCAGAGGAGGTAGATCAGGGAGTAAGGGGGATTACTGCATTCCTCTGACTGTCCTGGTATTTTAACTACACTGAGTGGTTCTTATAGCAAATACCGTCTTCTTTTTGCTGCAAGCCATTCTGTTAAACATTTCATATGAAATTCAGTAGAAGACAAACCCTGGGCAATCCTGAAATCCTATACAATCCCCAGGTACTTGGATCATCAGTCAGGGCTCCTGCACGTTCTGCAGTGCCATGGCTTGTTGCAGAACAGAATGAGTTAAACGACATGAACAGCGTGGCTGACTTGCTAAAGCTGGTCCAGCAGGAGCTATGAGAAAAGCCATGAGAAAGATACATGAGCAAAACCTACAGAAATCCCATCCTTCTGCACAGAACAGAACACCCTGCTGTAGATTGCAGAACATCCTACAGAAAGATAAGCAAGTGTGCAAAAGTAACGTTACAGCTTGCTGTGCATTAGCTGGCACGTAGACAGAACAAGTGGAAATTGTTATGCAGAAGCCAAAACAGTATAAATATCTGTGCCTTTTCCCAATAAACGCCCTTGCATCATCCATGCTTGGTCTGTGTGTTTCAATCGCCGTCAATGGCTCACTTTCCTGTTGTCTGTTTGCCCATGTGGGTTGGCCTGATGTGCTTCTTTCCTCTCCAAAAGAATTCGCCTTTATATTATTTTGCATCTCCTGTACAAGATTTTATTTTCTCACTTTGCTTCATGTTCTGACTTCAAACAGAAGTGTTGTGTGTCCCTTTTCCTGCCTCCTGTGATTATCATCTCTAACAAAGACAATTTTAATTGGTGCCACTGAGACAGTGCCGGGCCAATTGTTTCTTATTAGAGATGAGATTGGATTCAGAGTTTATAGTTTCACTTCCAGTTTCTGGTTTGTAGGAAAAAGCCATTTTTAGTAATACTTTGCTTTCTGATCCTGGCACATTTCGCACTGCATGTAATTTGGGACTGTTTACATATACATAAGATTGCCAGGTCTCAATTGAAATTGGTATTTTAGAAGCATGGAGAGAACTGGCAGGCATGAGGTACCACAAATCTTACATGTACAGCATTTCTCCGTTTTTTCATTGGAGACTGAGCCAAATGTTGCTTTGCTCCCTGGTGATACTGCAGTTTTGTACCAATAACCTCTGTGAAATAAATACAGTTACGCTTATGCCTGTGGGTTTTAGTGAATGTATATTTTATAGGTTATTTTCTGAAAGACATGATTCTGTTGCTTTTGAAGTCAATTGGAATTTCACATCTTTTGTGCCCCAAACATACAGCATGCTTGCCTAGCCAGTCAATGAGTTACTCTGCTCAACTAAGGTGCAGATTGAATTTACTTTTTCTCCTTGGTTGGATATTATCTCTTCCAGTTTTGTCTGGCATTGGAACATAAATTGATTTTTTTTCATTTGAGTTCCTCTGGGAGATGTTTAAAATGAAATCAGAAATTGACGATAAGAAAAGCAGAGCTAATAAACGCTGTGCATACTCAGCTACTGAACTTATATCCTTGCACATTTTGGGAAGCCTTGGGGTGTATTGGATTGGAGCTTAACTTCTTTTTTTCCTCCCCTTGTTTATCATCACTTAGCACAGCAATTCTTATCAGCCACATAGAGCACTGGGCAAAGGAACCATCAGCTGTCAATGGTCTCATGATTTTCCTTCATCAGTACAGATGGCAGTGTTCCTAAAGCTGAATTAATTGGGATCATTTCCTGTCCGTGGGGGAAAATGGAGCTGGGTGTGCTCTGAAACAATTCCCTTCCCTACCCACTCCCTGCAGGCAATGGTTGGGAGGAATTTGATGGGCACTGGAGCTATTTCCCATTAGAGGGCAAACTTAAAAAGCAAGATTTTGCAATGAAGTGTGTGTTATTTGGACTGCTCAAAGTTGTTAAACAGGGGAGAGAAGCATCCAGTTGTGACTCCTCCATTTTTTTTATGATGGGATCAGTTTTCAGAGAGGAGAATGATTATGGGTGCCCTACGCTGTAATTGCTGTCAGGACCTCCAAAACTTCAGTCTCTCTGGATGCTCAGAGGTACAGGTGAGAAGGGAAGGCCCATCTCAACAAACAGGCTCCCTGTGTCCTAGTTTTCATAGCCTCTCTTTCATAAAGACAAAATTCAGGTATGTTCAGTTTGGAAATTAGGACACCTACATTTAGATGTCTATGTATAGGTGTCACCATGTGGGTAAAGTGAGCTCAGCAGAAATTAGAGAGCTGTCCAGGAGATCACTTACAGCATTTTCAGATAAGACAATTTGAACATGGTGGGACCTGAAGCCCCAAGCTGACATGGCATCATCATAGATATGACTTTATGTAGGTGACTTTAGCTGAATCCCACCCTTTATTTTCTGCTTTGCTGTTTTGTTTTTGATTGTTTGGGGTTTTTTTCATGTAGGGCAGAAATACTTGCATTCTCCCATCAGAAGGTGAAGAGGACTCCAACCAAAATCACGAAATCCTTGTACCAGCTCATGCAAAGGTAGATGGACTTTCACGTTCCTTGAAGAAGCTGGCTTTGTGTTGCGAACTGGTTGGGGTGGTGGTCAAAGAAGAGCAAAGGCATCAGCATCTTTCAATACTAAATCCTAGCACAAGGAAAACAGGAGAGCATCTGGGGCCATGTCTCCAAATAGCTTGGGATCCACCCACCTTTATAAAGATAAGCTGCTTCCTGTGTTTCTAATTATTCAGAAGTAATTACTTTTAGTAGTATTTCTCCAGCAAGATTTTACTTTGAAACATGTCCTGTTGCCTGTGCAGCTGATGTTAATTAACATGCAAGTTTTGGCTCAGGGCTGGTGTTGACCAAGTGAGATGAACTGAGTCAATATCTGTACCAGTGAAATGAATCCAGTAACATTTAGATCAGATGTTTTCCCCCTCACTCCCCTTTGCATTCAGGCCGTGTTTCACCAGTGTACTGTAGTGGCACCTGAATAAACACTTGCAAATATTTATAATTCCCCACCTTCTCATAGGGGGCTTTCTGAGATTTTTCCCACAACTCTCCCATATAAAACAGTTGAATCCCTCTTCTTTCTTAATATAAACATGAAGGTAATGTGCCCCTTGTCACAGCAGACATCTGTTACATGTATAGTAGTTATTCTGTAGCTCACAGATTAATCATTGTGCTCCCTCTCATTTTGAACTGCAATCTGAAAATTACAATGATTCCTTGAAGAGATGGAAATCGGGTTTGTTCGTTGTATTATTAATAAACTTTAAATCACTCCCATATTCATAACTGGGTTTTTGAGTTATGTTGCAGTCTCCAGATGACAAATATTGGCTGCTAAAGACACTTTACTACAATCGGCTTTGCTAATTGCCATGAATGAATTGAATTGAACATTAATTAACTATTTCTGTAAAGGGCTCATCACAGGAAAGCCTTCTACACTTGTGTAAATTTATATTTAACATCCCATGACAAATGCACGCTTTTCAACAATTGGTTTGCAACTCCTGACAAATGTTTCTATTTCATTTTATAAGTTATGTGTTCAGTTACTGCATCAAAAATAGCCATGGCTTAGATTTGCTTTAAGACAAATCACTCTTGAAATGCATTGCCAGTCTTTTGGGAATCAGCAGGCTCTCTATAAAATGAGGATCTTCCTCCCATTTTTCCTGAATGTTTATGTTTTATATAACAGGAGAATTAAAAATATCCTTGAGGGTGCTGCAATAATTCATATGTTGGGCATGCTGCAGTACCGGAATTTTTTCCAAACCAGATTCTCTATGCTTTTTTTTGGATTAGGCTTGAAGTTTCCATCACTGGAAAATAATTATATATTAATAGTTATACTGGTTATACTTGGGATCCATCCTTGTATTACCACCCTCCAGAGAAGGGCTTGGAGGAATGCTGGGTCAGCCCTTTTGTGACCATTTTTATTCTTTAGGACAGAAACTTGGTGTTCCCAATATAATCCTAAAGGGTTTATTTTGCCATTGCAGCAACAATGGCAAACTTTGAATTGTGCTACAAAGACTGCTTTGCTATGGCTGAGCAGCTGAGCATATTGTACAGTCTCCTACTATGTGTTAGGATTTTATTTTCCGTATGTACAACCAAGTGGTTCCTGATACAAATATTTGAAAGCTAAGCAGAAAGATGTGGTGAACACTCAACGCAATTGCTGATATGCAGCTAAATGATGTTTTAAGCTATTGAATAAATTAAGCTGTTGAATAAATGCTACGAGGACAAGGCACCCATCTAGCAGGAGTGGGAAAGGACTGAAAATAAAATTACAACTACCCCTAATGTCAAATATTACAGGTGAGTTCTTTGGGGTTTTTTTCACAGCATAGTTTTTTAAAAGTCTTGACTTCAAAACTTCCTTATCCCGGAAAGAAGAGCTCAAGAGTGATTTCCAGGAGATGTCTCTAGAGTATTCATTTAAATTCACACATACATATATATGTGTGTGTGTGTATGTGTATATGTTTATTTATTGTTTTCTACAGGCCTTTGTCGCACAATTTCCCTTTGCCTTTGGTTTGCATTACAGCATGGGCTCAAGCAATTGCTCTTGGAGAAGACTTGTGCAAATATACATCAATTTAATCTATTTGTGCTAGTAGAAAGGATTCTCTGTGATTTTCTTAGCTCTGTTGAGTTTATGCCACATACATCCACTTTACAGTATTGTTCATGGTTTATCTTCATTAGTCTCAGGTTTTATAATTCTTTGTCCTTCATATGGCTTGAATTTTGTGCAGAGCCTGGGACTGCATCCATTGAGAAATAGCCTGGAATTCAGGAGAATCAGGGTCGCTTTTCTTCTCTATGATTTTGGGCCTTTTTGACTCCAGATGAGTTCCTTGTGCCTCTGACTCCTCCTGCATTTCTGTCCGGTTAGAATCTGAGGCCAAGCTCTTCATGGACTCTGGCTTTGTACCCGCAAGGTGACTTGAGAAATCTGTGGGTGTCTAGGTGTCGCCATGGCTCCCAAAAGGTGTTTACTTTAGGAAAAAAATTTCATCAGAAATAAAATATATTTTCAGTACTTTCTAATGGCCTGTTAAGTCCATCTACAGGCTTGCTGTATGGCCACAAATGTTTTTGCAGCCACACAGAGGGAAATATGCATCCTTCTTCCTGAAACAGAGTCTCACATAGACTTTACTTTTTTGGGGGCATTTGTACGCTCTCTTGCCTTCAGGGCTGTCTCATACACTGTCAGTGCTGTGTGTTTGCTTTGCAAACCTGAATCTTGCTGTGTAGCTGCAAAGACTCTGACTCCTTGTTATGGATGGAGGAAACCGCTGCCATCGTGTTCTGCCTTGGGCTCTGCAGAGTGCCAGGTTTGGGCCAGGCAGCACTGCCTTCTGTAGCTGGATCAGCTGGATCTTGAACTACAAGCTCGTGCTGCCCACTGCTTGAAGCAACTTTGATAGGTAACCCTGTACATTACACCACCGTTGGACTGTTTAACCCAACACCCTTAACCTTACAGGTTAGGCTGGCTGAAACTAATGACTGGTCCCTCTGCTGAGCTCTGCTCTGATGTGATGAAAGGGTGGCCGAGGCTGGCTACTACTGTTTGTGCTCTGCAATCATGCATCTGCTTTTTATGTGGATTTTTGGGGTGGTGTTGCTTGGGCATCTGGCAGCTGAGAAAGCTGCCTCGAATGTGCAGTGGTTTGTAATCAGACCCTGGCAAATATATTCAGTTAAAATTTAGTTCCAGGCTTGTGGTGTACCCTGGAAAAGCTTTCTTCCATCTAACAGCGGCACTGAGCTCTCACCCAGACCGAAGCTGAGTCAGCTGTCTGTGTTCCAGGCACTTATCTTCTGAAGTGCTGAAGCATCTTATGCATTTCACTGCCTCCTGTGTCATGGGAACCTCAATAAAAGCAAATGACTGGAGGAGAACTTGCCTTTCTAGAATTTCCAGGCACAGCAATGAGACAAGTTCATGGAAGAACTCTCCTCCTAGGCCTATTAAATGTTAAGGTGCTGATGTGACCATTGGCTCAGAAAGTCTTTGATTGTGCAGGGCCAGGAACAAGTAGAATATACAAGGGAAAGATCTCTGTCTGCTTTCCCTTGTCTCTTACTGTGTTCCAAAATATTCACTGCTCTCCAATCATCTTCTGAATTACATGGATCTTCAGTGTGGTCCTGTAGAGCTGGATTTCTCTTCCTAACTTCTTGGAGTGTTTCTTAGCTATTAGAAAGCACTGTGTGGTCTCCACAGAAAGTTGTCAAGGGACCCAGATCACAAGCTGGACAAAATGTATGCATTGTATGATATTTAATAGGAATGTTTTAGTAATCTCTAGTGGACCAAAGGAGTGATCTGCACTGAGTGGAGGCAGACATCAGGGCTGACTAAGGAGAGTAGTCTTAAACAGGCAAGTTTACCAGTCCCATCAGCGTTCATATTTGGATCATGTGGTCCTGGATGGCTATGAGCAAAGTGGGGCTGGAGAAATCCTGCTGAATAGTCTGAAAAATTGATCAAGGTAGATTGTCAGGGGGCACTTGAATTAGCAGGAAAACTTGACTCCAGAAGAAATGGAGCTGCTGGGGAGGTAGGAAAGTATCTGAATTCAAGGTCTCAGGACCCACAGCAAGGAGAGGCAAGACAGAAATTCTTGCAGAGTGGAGGTGAAACAGCTATGCAGGAGCTTAAGTATGGCTGAGGATTTCATTCAAGTTATGATTGTCTCTTCTTTCTGTGCTTGTATCTAAAACCCCTTCTTTAAATCTTGCAAAGTACGCAGTCCCGCTAAAAATGTCTATGCATTTGTCATTAAACTTAGGTTGAAGTAGTAGAAGGTGATGCTGGTAAACCTAGGGTATGTGGTTCCCACGGTGGTGGTAGATCAGAGTAAAGAATGGTACAGGTAATGTAAAGCCTTGCTCAGAGAAAGTTAAGGACCATAGTCTGCTTCCACTAAATCAGAAAAATAGGGGCTTAGTTCTGACAGATGCTCCTCCTTCCTTCAAGAAGGGACATAGTGGGGGGACACCCAGGCTGTTCCAAAGTACTGAGAAGAGTTGCCATTAGCATCTGGCATCTGACAGGGCTTTTTATGTATTCTGGGTTATGCTGTAGTTTGAGGTACATCACAAGTAACATACGGGGCAAATCATGTCTTGTTTTCTTGGCCCATCCCTATGTGTAATAGGGGTAAAATAATATCCCTAATTAGGCAAGCTAGAAAGAGAAATATACTAAAATAAGGTGAGCTGGTCAGAGAAGAATGGCAACAACAACAACAGAGTTATTTTAGCTAATTATAGAGGAGAAAGCAAAACTAACGTAAGGTTTTACCCTGATATTTGGCTTTGTGGCAGAATATAGTCCTGCCTTGCATTCTGTCATCTGAGGAGCTGTAGGACTTGCTGATCAACCAGCAACCATTCATGGTTGTCAGAATGGATCAAATTGATAGTTTATTAATAAAAATAACTAATTGGTGTTATAGTCTATTCATTATTGCCTGTTTGCAGTTCTTTCATAAATTGAAAACCCCACATAGACATTAAACCTGGCGGGAACTTTTCTTTAGAGTGTGTAGTGTACACTCCGTGCTACAGTGTGCGCTTAGCTGTAGCACTTATTGATATGTTGTGGTAAGAAGGGGAACATTTTCAATAACTGCAGCTCACATACTGGGTAGTCCCGTTGCGTGCATGGACATGAAATGTTGAATAAGTTACCATTAAATATGCGTGGCAATCAGTGACAGACTCTGCCTCTGAGATACTGAGCCTTTTCCTTAAGTAACTGATACTACTGGATGCTTGACAGTTCCACTGTATGATTGTTTTAATGAATTTCCTGCCTTTGAAATTCCAAATGGACCACTTCAATCTCTATAGAGACATTAATTTTACATCTGCTTTTTCTTCCCCTTAGAGCTGAATTTTTAAATTAACACTAAATAAATATTCTTTACAAAGTGTTATTAACAATAGCCATGAAATCCAGTGGGTAACTGGTTTGAACTGCAGCTGTCCTGTTTCCTTTTTTACGTCACTGGGGGCAGCCCTGTCTGTGCTTTGTCCATGTGAACTCTTCTGCCCATGCACCTCTCTCCTCATGTTCAGACCGTTGTGATTCCAGTCGAATGGCAGCCTGTTAGGTCCCAGTGTTTCAAAGCATACAGCGATTTCCCATCAACATCAAAGCAAATTACTCTGATTTAGTTTCTCTTTAGAAAAGGAAGTGGTCCTTCATTTTCCCACTGCGACTTGTTCATCCTTGCTGAGTGCTGCTGCAGATATCATTCCCTCCTCACAACTTCCTTTTCCTTGTTTTCCCCTTGAATCTGAGAATTTCAGTCAGGCAGTTTTATTTTCCATTTTTAAGGAAAGTATTTTGCAAGCACAGCTCTCACTGTTGTGCTCTTCTGATGTAATTGGAATAAGTTGATTTGGCCACATAGCTTTCAAAAGTTTGGAAGGGCTATTACAGAGCAAACAAAAAAAAATTTCATATTTTGTGTCATTTACATCTCATTTTCATATCAAAACACATAGCTTCTGAAATACTAATTTCAGAGTTTTAAATTGTTTTTTGTGCACTTCAGTTGAACTTCTTTAGGGCAAATTTCCCCCTTCATGCATTGCTAGACAGCAAATGACAGATGAACTTTAAATGCCAGTAACTTTTCATAGAAAGAAGCCATAATAATATTAAATGAAAACCTATCTCCTTCCAGACTCAAGCTGAAATGTGAGATTTCTACAAATTTCTAAAAGTCCTCTCTGAGATTTCTAGATTACTCTTAAAATAGGAGAGGAAGAGGGTGAAAAAAAAAGGAATTAGCAAAGTCCTTCTGAATTGCCAACAATTTTGAAATAATTTCCTTCATATAATTATGCATTTTCATCTGATTTTTTCCCTCTTACTCAAAATTAGCTTGCATTTATGCTTTTGAGACCTCCTTAACTTCTGTAGAGAAGAGATTTAATGAGGTTGATGATTTGATGCCAGCCATCAATGGCAATGTTTGTTAATGCCATTTTCATAGGCAGTAATGTCCACTTGTGAAAGCTACCCAGCCTGACTGCAAAACTCATTCAAACTGTCATCCTGCATGGTCTGATGCTAATCTCATCAATTACTGATGCAAAATGTGAGTTCAAAGAACACCTTTAGATGAAAACTGATAATTTCCAAAGGTTAGGTCGCTGGGGTTTTCTAAGGAGCTAAGAGCAAGGCCCAGTGTGGAAATTTGGACTTCTCACTACAAGTGAGGACTTACTTTGGTCCATATCCAGCAAAGATGGGAGTGAGAGACCATGAAATGCAATTTTAATTCGATTATCCAAAACTAATGAAAAAATGAATTCATTCATTCTTATTTCTGGGTTTGATCTGGAGAGATTTCTGTGCAGATTTGTCTTTAGTGTTTTGAATCAATTTTGTCTTCCAAATTCTTTCAATCAAATTGAAGTGCAAGAGCATTCATTGTGGTTTTGCTTATTCTCTCTTTTAATAAATAGCAATGAAAGCTGGGAGGGGATGGAGGTCAGGGGGGTTGGTTTGTTTTTCTCTATGTACCTGGTATTGCAGACTTAAGACACAAGCTATGAAGAAATAATTAAAACTCCCAGCATTTTTTTTTTTCAGTGTGCATGACCGATTAATTATTTTTAAAAGTAAATATAATTTTGGCAACTTCTTCTATATAATTTATTAGCCAAAATTTCCAATATAAGCATGATTTCTACCACAATTAATTATTTAGAAAACTAATAGTAAAGTGTTTCTCAGATTCATTATTTTAAAATAAAATCTCAAAGTAAAATATTAATTTTTGGGGTAATTACTGTGAAAAAAGGGTTTTAGCTGGGAATAATATCATGCGTGTCAAAACCCAAAAATCACAGTTTGCCTAGGGTTTTTTTTAAACTACCCCATCAGAATGTACAGAGTTTTGCATTCCCGTGCCTGTGGTGCAGCCAGCCGTGGGGATTTTGCCGGCTATCCCCAGGCTTACAGAGACAGGCACGTAGCAGCTCAATCTGCGTGTGAGAAAGGACACATAAGAAGTTGTTACAAAGCCCTTTGCAGATAATGACCCTTTTTTCTAATTCACAACTTAATAGTCTGGTTTGGTTTGAATTAATCTTGACAATGAATAATCTTTACTGAATTGCAGTGTGAAAAGCAAACAACAATCTGCAATTCTTTGGGGTTTGTTTTTTTTTTTTACCATTACTGCTGGAACAGTAAAAGTACTTAAAGAGAGCATCAGGAACAGTTGGGATTTCTTCGTATACCTATTATGTGGTTTGGTATACATCTTTTAATCTGCTTTGCAAGAAAAGACTAGAAGACCTAGTCCAGTGGGAACCAGAAAAGTGTAGAGCAAACCTTCCTTGTCACTACCCTTCCTTCTGCCACTGCCACTCCCCCTCAGCTGGGTGAAATCGTGGCTTAGGTACCACTTGCAGTCCAAGCTCAGAGAAGATGGCTGGGCTTAGATGATCCTGATCACTGCCTTTTCCCTGTCATCTTAGGGGTAGTCTTCATGATTAAGCAGAGAAGAAGTGTTCCTCCTGCTGATACAGAGCATTCACCCTTGATTTTTGCTGGCTTTATAACTACTGTGCATCCACACTTACATGCTGTAATATTATAAAAGGAACGCAATTACAATAAAAAAGGCTGTTTTCTTAATGAGGCTCATGATTCCTAGGTACACACCAAAAAGGACTTGAAGAACTGTAAGTCCCACATGGCTCTGCTTGTGTTTTGCAGTGCTGGGGAGGGTTTGACAGACCACCCTGGCGCCCAGTGCCAGATGCCAGGGAGTTGGGACTATGGGTGTTTATTAGGGTACCCTGATGGTGGATACTATTCCATCAGGCACCATACCACTACTGTGTGAGGTGGGCTGCCACTCTTCTCACAGTAGGAACAGATGACTTTTCCAGAGGGCAAGAACTTGGAGAGAGTGGTTTATATGACCAGATGGAGCCACTGTGATAATCTGGTGCGAGCTTCCAGATAATTTAATAGGAATTGGCAAGAGCAGGCTATTAGTTCCTTGATGGTTTTTTTGGTGAGGGGAGAGAGTGGTGAGGTGTTAATTAAGAGGGAATTAGCTCTGGTTTACTCTGGATATACAAGCTCAATGAAGTGCTTTCCTCTCTTTTTTCTAGACAGAGAACACCATGCTAGAATCCTACTGACCTTTATTTATAAACATTTCAGGTCCTGAGAAGGTCAGGGGAGGGAAGCAGATGACTGGGTGTCAGCCTGTCTAGATTTGGTCACTGGGAGACTCAGTCTGGTGGCCTGACCCCCGGGCAGTGACAGAATAACAGCTCAACACCACGGAGTGCCAAGGTCCTGTGTTAGTGAGGCCGCTGTCTTCTATTTTGGATCGTGGTGAAGCTGATAAGGCTTAAATAGGAAGTCACCCTACAAGTGTCTGGGGCACGCTGGTGTTGGCTTTTTAAAATAGATGTCCACAGCTGAAACACAGCGCTAACCTCTCTGAAATCCCTCTTCGGGGTGCAATCATACCCCTGACGTGAATTCCACTGAACATATAGAGGGGGTGCAGGAGTGATGAGGGCTTGAACTGCAGAAAGCGAGGGCGGGTGAAGGTCACTGTGGGTTTGGTGGATAAGAGCAGATTCCTGAGCTCCTCATTCAGGGGCTTGCTGCTGGAGCAGTGAGAGATGCTTGAAGAAGCCACTTTTCTTTGGGCATTACCAAAAATAATGAGAAAAAAATAGCAAATATCTGGAAGAGGAGCAGACTGAGAATTCACTTGCTTATAATAAAATTATCTCTTCATCTGTGTAGGCATTTCTGCTAGACTGCCATTTCTTTACAGAGCAGACAGCTAAATGAACAGTTGAGTACCCACTTGTTCCCTCAGCACTCACACACTGAAAACCATGGTGGAAGCCCTAAATGCTTTTCTTTTTAACTCCTGAGCCAGTTTAAACTAGAAAAACTCTTCAATATATTTTTTGTTTGGTAAAGAGGTGGTCATATCAAATTATCAAAATTACAATAATTAGCAAATTGCAGAGAAATGTCTTTAGGACCTAAAGCTCCAATGTGTAGGCAATAGAACTGTAATTTATAAGCTGACACACCAATTCAGCTATAGGCAACTCCAGCAGCTGCTTTGCTACTCATTAAAATAAGTGCACAGCTATCAGACTAATTATAGCATGGAGCTATGTAGAAAACCGAATCCAGACAGTGAGAGGGGAGATCTTTTGACAGAAGTACTCCACAGCCCACTGCAGCCTGGAAATCCTGCTGCATTTTTAACTGCTGTCTCCCTGGACATATTTGAAATGCTGCTTATTTTGTACATGCTCCTTTGTCTCTCTGTCCTCTGCCTCAAGTTCCTCAAAGATACCATTGAGTCTCAGGAGGGGAGTTACCAAAGGTGGGTGGGATGCAGCAGTTGCTGCTTTTGTTTTTTGCTCTTTGAGAATGAAAACCCAACCTGGTGACTCCTGATTTTTTATTATTAGAATAGACTTCAGCAGCTGTGTCACCATGAGGGCAAAAAAGGAATTGTTATTTTCTCCCTCATCCCCTCTCATAAAAGGAAAGACTGGATCCATTTTCACATATCTGCTCCTGTGTTAAGTTTGTGATTAGGGCAAGGGTAGCGTGCCAAATTGGTTTAGATGACTAGATAACTCAGGTGATCCTAATACCTTCCTGGAAATGTCAGGTTTTGTAAAAGGTGACCAGCTTCTGACTTGTTTTGCATGTCAGTGGGTTAATTTGTCTGCCTACCTGTGTTCATGTTTATGTTCTTGTACACAGAAGTCAGGCACTACTGCTCGTTTTAACTAGGCATGTTTATAAAATAGCCAACACTTCTGTCTCAAAACCCTTTTTTGATTAATGAGGCTTAACTAAGCTTTTAGGGAAAGTGCAGTATTTTATTGTTCTGTGGCAGCCAGTGTGTGGCAGGCAGGCTTGGTGGGCTCTGCTTTGCAGCAGAGGGTCCTTAGCTGCAGCACTGGCATCAGCAAGTGACTCCAATCTTCTTCAGAGCAGGTTGTATGTGTTCAGCATTCGGAGCTGAACTGGCCTTCAGCTCCTTCTGTGGTGGTGGGCTCATCTTAGTGTCACACGAGCATCCTCACTTCCAGATGCAAGCTAGGCTTGCTGAATTTTGGAGTCTTAAGCTGAACTTCACAGCCTTCATTTACATCTTTACCATATCTCGATTTGTACATTTTCTCAGACAAGGCATCTCAAAAGATAGAACAGATTTGGCAGCAAAAGAAAAATATAAAAGAAACCCCTTAAAATTGTATGCATCTGGAAAAACTTTCTAATCTGTCTTGACACATCTGTTGCTTTAGAAGAAAAAAATTCCCTGGCTGCACTGGGGCCCTGCAGCTACATGTGTTGGGGGCCTGGCTGTATAATTTGTGGAGCGTAATAATTCTATAATTATATTGCTAATTGTGCGCTACCACTTTTTTTTATAATAACAGAGTGAAGTGATTTATAACTTAACAGTTTTACAGGAGCTTAGACAGACTGTTAACTGAAAATGAGCTCTTGCACCATAGCTCCTAATAATTGTTATTGTTAAGGGCACGTTATCGAGCTGCGCAAGTGCCTCGCTGGAAGGTGTAGTCCTGCAGAAGCGTTTCAGATTTAAAATCTCAGCCTTTGTGCCTTTGTGGTCTTGCCTGTGTGAAAAATAAAAGGAGAGAGGATGGAAGAAAGGTTAAGAATAAGAGGAAAGTAGGTCTAAGCAATATCCACAAAGAAGTTCAAAAGGCTGCAAATGGTAGGAAGAATGGAAGAGGTATTTGTAGTGAAAAGTAGAGGAACAGGATTTTGCAAAGGCTAAAATACTTTTCAGTTCAGTAGTAAGGAAGAATTGGTAGTTGGGGATTAGACAGGATCTCCTCTCACAATACTTAGAAGACCTAGAATTTGCAAACTGGATTGCAGAGACAAGATATTTATCTTATTTTCATTGATGCTTTGGATTTTTGCTTTCTCTGAGCTGAATTTGGCTTTGGGGGACCACAGCTGGTTTCTCTCTCTGGGGATATATTTTTTCTGGGTGCTGCCAAAGCTGCTGTTGCTTCCCAAGGCAGCTTTACCTTGGCTGGAACAGAAAGTAGTAGATGTTCTGAATCATTCAGGCAACACATTTTACAGAAATAAAGGAATAAAAGAAAAAAAAACCTTTAATGCTAAGTTACATGGAAACTCTAGATGTAAAAAGCAGCATTTTTTTCTCCCCCTAAAAGCAGAATATTTAAGTATCTGAGCTCTTGTGTTAAGGGCATAGCAATAACTACCTGTTGGGACTCTTGACTGCACTCTGTTTCCTCTGGAAGTATTTTAAATTTTCGAAATTGAAGTTACATTATGAAAAGAACAATTTTTCTTTCATGCTTGGAGTATTAGAAGATGAAACACATCCGATATGCTTCCCTCATTCCTGCAAGCGTCATTTTATGGCCATGGTCCATGCGAGACTTCGGCTTTTAGAGCAGATGATTTACTACCTTTGGCTTAGGATTTTTACTGCTTTGCCCATATAATTTCAAATATAACATGGCTTATCATTTCAGATATAGCATGACCTAGGTTATGAAATCATTATGAAAGTTTCTTCATTAAGAGTCATACTGGATTCTTAGAATTATTTTGTTTCAAAGGATTTTTTTTTCCTCATACATCCCTAGAGAAATTTTCAAGCCAGCTGGTTCTGATATGATACAGACTGTATACAACACTCATTTTGTACTCATAGTTGCTTGACATAAAGATCATTAGATTAAAGGACATATGATTTTTTTTGGAAAATATTTGAATTTGGAAACCATATTAAAGTGACTGTATCTCAAAAAATTAGCTCACAGTGTGTGTGAGTGTTTACATGTGTAACTTAAGTATTCTGCAAAATATGATACCAGACACATTATCTGACTCAATCTGTATGAGTCGTTTTGGCATGTTCAGAATTTGCCTCATAGACTGAAGTCAATAAATAGGAATAACTTGTTCAGCATGTCCAGACAAAGCAGTTGTAAAAGAAAGAAAGATTAGAAAAATTAAAGCAGTGGAAGTAGTTCCAAAAAAAGGGACAGGAATTTTGAATACAAGACGTAAAACAGAATATATGAATATGAGGGACAGTTTGGTATTCATTCTTTTTAGCTAAAACAGTTCAGGTCTGCTTCTGCCTCTCTCAGAATCTGAGACAAGGTGTCTGTATTCGTTAGTAGGCTGTGACTGTGCAACCTCTAGTATTCATGTCCAGTCTATGAATGGTTGTTTTTTTTTCTTTTTCAGTGTGACAAAGCCATTGACTTAGGGCTTTTACTTGTGAGAATTGCACAGTCTGTGATGAACCTGTGCCATTGTTATTCCTAGAGAAGCATGTGAAGTTCTGTTGTTGGGAAGGCAGGAATTTATTTCCTGCTAAGCATGATTTCGATTTTTTTCATTTCACTTACTGATAAAAATATTAAGGTAGGCGCAACCTTTTAGAGCTCTAGTTAAATGCCCTGCATGAAATCACACAATTTGCCTTAGATTCTCATGTTATCCTGCTAATAATAATTTCCCTTACAGCTTGTCGCCCATAGTGTTCCCGTGCATGCCTTAATGTAGAGTTTCCATTCATAATCTTCACCATTTCACACTATTTAATCTGCTTTAATATTTGACTTTACTGTATGCTGTTCTGTGGATCCTACAGCTACCTATTAGAGTACACATCCAAGTGGAAATCCAGTGGAAAGGAAATAAAAAACCTAAGCAAGTGGGCTAATGCTCCTTTTCCTTGCTTATGCCTTTCTCCATCTGTAAAGTGTGTATATTACTACTTGCTTTGGATCTCTGGGTGAATTTTTTATGTGAAAGATTACCGGTATTGCCTTTTGCTCCATATCTTTTCTCACAGTTCTGATTCCTACTTCAAAGTAACATGAGATGTCTCTGGAGGTAATTTTTGGTAGATGTCTTTTCAAGCGACTTAAGAAATTATTAGAAATTTGTCTGCACTAAATATGTACAGAAGATTGATCAACTTTTTTTCTTGGTGAGATATGTAATATGCTATAGGGTATATTTCTGTAAAATCTGCACATCGCACACTATTAGAACTATTCATTTCTGTTATCTGTTTTTGTTCCGTAAATGCATCTAAGCTGCTTCTTGCCAGTAAGTGTTCAGTAAAGATAGGCATATAAAATTTTAAATATTCTCAGTCTGTTAATGTATTCCAGTCTTAGAGTACATCAATTTGATATGAACATTCAAAGGGATTTGGTGGAGAAAAATAATTCCAAGAGATTATAAAAGCATTAATGGCATAAAATTCCATTTCTTTCTTGAGGTGAATTCTACAAAAAGACAAAAAATACGTGTATCAATACCGAATAGCCACAGCAAAACCCCCTGCAACACTGCTATTCATTTACCCTTCTCAGAGATTCACACACAACCTGGGCACGTGTGGTCGTGCAGAAACACCTTCTTAAATACAGAGAGACACAGGGATCTTTTGCAAAGGTTTGAGCCTCGTTAGTCTAATCAATAGGCTAAGCTTCTGCAGCCTAGAAAGGCTCGTGGCAGCAAGCACAGTGTGTTTCAGGGATGTAAACTCAAGGCCCTGCTGGGAATAAACGGCACTCTTCTGTATTTGCACTTGTAGTCAGCAAAGGGATGCAGGACATGAAGTTAGCATGGAGGAATTCCTGTAAATTCCTGTAATTTGGGCAAGATCACCTCTCATCCACAGTGCCCATCTTAGACTCAGGCAGTCTGTGTGAAGGCTGACCCATTTCACATCAGTCACCAACCTTCTCCAGTCACAGAGACTTTTACATGTATGTAAGGTATCTTCTGGATCATAGCTCAGTTGAGCAGCACTGTGCATAGGTGTGGTGTTTGGGCCTGGCTTTTTATGTGCATCATTTAGAATTTGGGGAATCCACACTTTTGTGACAACTCAAACATCCTTCAGGAAAAAAAGATATGAAAAATTATTTTGCATCAGTATATAAAATGTCTGCAGCTTTTAAATGTACTTTATGCAGGTATCAACCTAGATAATGTGTCAGAGCAGAGAGCTGGAATTTCTGAAATTATTTTTAGAGTTGTTTTCAAAGTGGAACCTTTCTGCAGTGCACAGACCCTTTAAAATCCTCTTTAAATCCCTTTTAAAAGCTGAACTGTAGTTGTCTGTCAGACATACGGGATATGGGGCTGTTACAAGTAACTAGGATTATCTCCTATCTTTCTCATTAGTGAAACTTCTAATCCTAGTTTTAAAGTACTTTTTTACAACATAATAATTTTTAACTGGAAAACATGGCCACAAAACTGGACAGTGAATATATTTATTCCTTTGGATACACTCTCTGCACCTTAAGAAAATACATCACAGTGAGTTAATAATTACTATTTTTATACTGTGTTATTTTATGGAAAGTATCTCTCACCAGCAGGAAAGTACAAGGACTTCTAGGAATCACTAGGGTATAATGAAAGTTGCCAAAAAATGTAAACCAATACAGATTTTCTTATGAACCATGAAAATATTATGTTTAAATTAAAACCCTAACCTTTAGCCTTTGTATGAGAACAGCAAATATATATGGACAAGAATTTTTTTTAAAAAAGTGCATATATAGACATCTGAGGTCCTAGGTCTTATTTATTTAATAGAAAAAAATGGCCCGAGACCTTAGAAAATACCAGCCAACTAAACTAACATCAGAAGATCAATGAACGATCTGTGAGTAAGTGGAAAATTTCTAGTCTGATTAAATCTGCAAAAAGAATCTGAACAATCCCCCCTTTTTGCTTCTCAAGTGCTTTAGCGTGCATTTAATTTCAGCAAGATACCTTTTCACCTCCATAAGGGCATTTTTTCCTGAGATTTTTCCATTCTGCTCATACTTCCATCACTTACTAAGTCCACAGACTTCAGCCAGCATGCCAGCAATACTCCAATAAAAGAAGTGATCTACCCAGCAAGCAGCACCCAGCAACACAATATTGGGACAAAAGAATTATTCCTCTTGAAGAGACGAAAATAATAAGTTTCCAGGATGCTACTTGCTAAGGTGTCAGTGTTGAAGTATACCAGGAGAGGATTTCAACTTCCTAGCTTGAAGATCAACTACGGGGGCATGTAATCAAAGAAGGAAGCCTATGAAGATATTTTAAAAAATGAGATAGATTTTTTTTCAGTGATTTCTTTTCTTGACCAATTCAGTTGTGGATCAATTGAAGTAATTTATTGAATCCATATTAATAATTACTCTCGGCAACAACATGTGAAAGAAAATTAGCTTTCTCATTTTGAAATTTAACCATAAAAAGAACGATTTATGAGGATCAGAAATAAAATCCAGAACACTGTTGAATACCTTTGAAATGGAATGGTTGCAAAACTTGTTTCCCTTTCAGAACAGAGCAAGTTGTTTTTTTCTTTCTGTCTTTTGTTTGTTTCTTTGGTGTTTTGTTTATTTTTTTCTTTTGCTAAAGTGAATACAAGGGTTAAACAACCTCAAAGAAAACAAAAAATGAAATGAAAGTTCTGCCTGACCCCAAGCATTTTTTTACAGCTCTGGTTCAATAACCCAAATGAAATATCCCTTGTTAACATGGTTCTAAGTACAAGGTACCTTAACAGTTCCCAGGAGATGTTGTAACACCTTTGTCAAATTCATTTTAGTGTCAAAGTAGCTGAGAACATGTTCATTCTCTGAAATAAGAGGTATTTCAACATTTCCATTCTAATTTTGGAAGAAAACAAATGTTGAAATATTAGAATTTCCCCCAGGATGAAAATTCTAATATTTTGCTCGGCTCTGGTTTCCAATAACTCTTACACTTTAATTTTGTAATATTTAACTTAATGTTTCCCATGTGAGTATTATAGCACTAGTGGGTGAAACTTTAGTCACCTCACAGATTAGGCATGCAAAGGAAAACAGTTCACGTATGTAGGGGGACAGATTTCTCCCTTCACAAGTACCTTCCTCTTGTTTCCCCTGTTGATGAGATGTCAGTTTATTACAGACTTGATGAATGGAGTTTCCTTTCTCAGGAAACAGTAGTCAGGCCTATGGAAGCGTTTATGTAACAGCATACATTCCCTCCATGGAAATGTCCTATTATCCCTTCCCTCGGCGGTGTTGGACCGCAGTCAGGGACTGCCTGAAGGGAAAGAGAGAAATGCTGCTGCTGGGATATTTGTGGGAAGCAAAACTTAGCAGTCCTGGTCTTAGGAGTTGTGAAGCCACGATCGACCCCTGCTTGCACCTCTGTGGTGCTGAGTGAGAGACCTTCTGTGCTGCTCATCCCTCCGGATCAGGACAGCTGATGCTTTCCATGCCTGGGTAGGGCAACTTCACACGCACGTGCACCACACCGAATCTCATCACGTAAAAATCTCTCCTGAGCAGGTAAGTTTGCTTCTCCCAGGTCAGGTCCCAAACAGCCCAGGCCTGCCATGACTTTTGATGTCTTTTGCCTCCAAACCAGCCAACCCAGATGAATTGCAACATGAGCTAAATCCAGTTCCCATTCAAAGCAGGTGCAAGATAATGTGAGCTTCTCCACAGCATACACTTCCCTAGATATCAAAATACTTTACAGATTAGCTTGAGTGAACTATCTCAGTTTTACAGGCTGGAAAAGTGAGGTGTTCACACAGTTATAGCTACCAAATAGTCCATTGCATTGTGTAGCAGAATTAGTCTTGGAGCTTGTGACACCGGATTCCAGGTCATACACTCCGTGTTGGACCGTGGTCTTCAGCAGGTGTTTCGCAGGGTGTGTTGGGAGGTCTTGGTCTTAATTTTGTTTTCCTTCCTTAAATGCAGCACATCAGTGCCTGTCCCAGTACACGCCTTTTATTCTGATCCGTGTGAAGGGTGGAAAGTGGTCAGGCTGTCTGTCTCTCTCCCTGACTGAGGAATGCCTGGTTAAGACTGTCTCTGGCAAAATTTGAGTTGTGGCTTAAAGAAGCCCAAACAGAGAAATGCTCTTGACCATGCCTTGCAATGAGGTAGACGCAACTGCTGCCGACTTTATTGCAATAATGTAAGTACTATTAAGGGGGAAGTCAATGCTCTCGTGCCCAAAAACATGAGCTCAGGTCTTGCTGGAATTTCAGGCTGTGGTCTTATGTGTGCCTGAGAAAAGGAAAGGTCAACCTCCACAGCGTGTTGGTTTGTAAGTATTGCTCCTAAGAATCAATTTCTTCCTGCTTCCTTTAGGCCCTAAGTACCTAAATCAACTTCTTCAGGTGTAGCCCAGGAACCAAAACTACTGATAACCTATAGCCTGAGGTGTCCTTGCACAGAAATGGACCACAGCTTCCACACAGACTGTACTCCTAGGAACATTCTTTACTGGCACTCTTAATGAGGGCTGCTTTATGAGGGAGTTAGATTAAGTACACTGTAAGGTAGAGACAATTTTAAAAAAATACCAAAGCTCAAATGTACAGGCTTTGGTACAGTAATGATGAACTCATTACCTGGGCAAGGCTACTGAAGGTAGGTGCTGAAATATGTACAGCACTTTATACAAACTGATACATTGTGCATGCTAATATTTATTATGTGATAGGATACAATGATGGCACTAAAACAAAGAGCTGTAACAGCAAACCTAGAAATACCTTGAAACATTTATAACCAAAATGGAAAATTATGTCATTGCTGGATAAATGTTTCTTGATTTTTAAATTATTCTTCCAGTGCATTATGCTCCTTGGCAAACGTAGCCAAAGAGACAGATGCAAGAAGTTCAGGTTTCTAATAAAATAATGAGTTTTTCCACCCTCCCAGCATTCAATTCAGCAAACTACTTTTCAGGAAAATATATGCCTAGGGTGCACATAGCTAGGAAGGACTCTAAACTGATGTTGTTAGTGAAGCAGAGCAAAGTGAAGGTTGTTTCATTGACTTCAATGCACACTTTGAAGTATTTCAGGTTTATCTTATCTCAGAACTTTCCATATGTCCTATTAATAGGTCTTCAATTCTTGCTATTTTATTTTTTCTTTCAAAGCTTTTTGTCTGCAAGTTCTTTATTATCTGTGCACAATTCATCATTATCTTTCTGGTTTTGGTTTTTAGTACACTTTATCACAATTCTTCTATCAAATATGATTCTTTAAATAATAAACCATTTCTAGGAAGAACTTAAAGATTTGAAAGTATATTTCTGTTTTGCAAAAAACAAATGCAGCTCAGTTGACCTCTAATGTAAGTCTGTGTGAAAATCAGAGACTTCTTCTTAGCGACCATTTTGCTTTTGAAGAAAAAGTAAGGGAGAGCATAGGATCTAAAAAAAAATAAATTCTTCTTAATGACTTGATATTAGGTAGTTTTATGAGTCCATTTGATAAAATCTGAAAAAATTATTTTCAATCAGTTAAGATGCTAATGTTGCATAAAGCCCTAAAAGAGATTTTTAATTCTTTTTCCCTTCAAGTTTGCTTGTAAAACCCGAGTTCTGCATTTCCCTGTTCCATCACATGTGACATGTAGCATCACCACAGTTAGATCATTAAGTTGTTGGTAGAAGCCTCTTGAGATTTCTTTTGTGATGTCAAGATGATGGTAGAGGGAATATTTTTGCAAGTTCAGCTGCCACAGGTGAAAGAAATAAAACTTGTTTTAAATGCTATTTCATTTGAAACAATCCACCAGTAGCAAAGAATTTGCCTATCGACCTGTGTCTGCTAGGCCATTATATTAAATCCCACTAGTGAACATGAGAATGGGTGCTGAAACTCCTGAATTATTGACTTCGCTATAGATTTGTTAAAGGCTGTAATGAAACAATTTTCCTGCTGTTTTCTTATCTGTCAAATAAGAAAGGAAGCTGCATAAATGCAAGCACACGTTATGTGTTTCTTAAATGCCAGGTAGTAAACACTGTGTAATTCAAAATTAATGTCACTGCTGTGATAACACAGAACAATGATCTGCACTGAATAAATGATTTGTTCCTTCCTGAGCCAAGAAGGCCTGGGTGAATATATTATATATGTCTTGTCAAATTTATCTAACTTGTTCTCAGGAATTACAGTGATAGAAATCTCTGAGTTTCCTTAGGCAATCTTCTCAAGTGCTTCACAGGACCTGCCATCCAATAGGAACCTCATTTGCTTCGGTTTAAAACCATTTACTTCTGGTTCTGTGCACGATGAACTTGATAAACAGATTTTTTTTTTTAAGATTTCATCAGACTTTTACAAAGAAGATACTTATATCTTGTATATTAAGTTGAAATTACAAACCCTGTTTATATCAATCATGGCTGTCACATATCCACCTGGGGTTTTTTTCTATTTGAACAAGCTTAGGTAAAACAATCTTAGTTAAACTTTCTATTTTGTTTCCTCTATATGGTTTAGTAACACAGGTTTCAAAAGGGTTTTTTTTTCTAATTAAGCTTTATATTGCTAGAATGCAGATACATGTTTATGCAAAAAGATTAGTGATCAATTTTGCTTGGGAAGTGATGTGTGATAATTGACCAAGGCAATAGAAAGGTGTTCAAAATCACAGACCAGATTACAAAATCCCTCTCTTCTTTACACTTGAATGCTTCATTTAAGACATTCAGTTACACACATCATGAAATACCGTGGTTTTGAAGGGAGGATTTCTGAGAGGGCCTCACTCCCCGATAGCATTCAAGCTCAGGAGTTCAATATTGACTGGGTCAATATGAGTGAGCTAAATTGCTTTACGATAATGAGCAGAAAGTCCATCTGTTCCTCCTTTGTGATGGGAATGATCATATTCAGAATAAAAATACTGCTGTAGCAAGAACTGGAATGCTCTTTAAAACTAGCAAGGTAAAGGAATAGACATCTCATTTAAATCCCCATGCTAAGGACTGGAACACATGGGTTTTGTTGTGACACTTTAGATTCCCAGTACATCTCAACGAAGACTTTCTTTGAATTTTATTGAAAGCAGGAGCTGGTTTGTTTGCAGTTTAGCTCTCGAGGAGGCTCACAGTGGGGGTAAGCAAACAGGGCCGCAGGGATTGACGTAGTCAGAGGTTCCTCCAGACGTGCCACTGCTCTTTTCTCAGAGATAAAACCCACGAGATTACAGATCAACAGTAAACTTCCTTAAGGTGAGGCCGGTGGTCTAATGACTCTTTTTGCTTTACAAGGCCCAAGGTGTGTTTGGGAAGGGAAGCTATTAAGGCAGATGAGGTTTGGTGATATATTGTAGTTGGTGCTCCCATGGGACAAAGGGATCCTTTGATTCCTGCTCACTTCTATCCCCTCAGTTGCATTGAAGAGGCCATGCTACAAACTCATTAGAGGACCAGAGGTACTTAAAACCCTTTCCAAATAATTTTGTTGTTGCTGCTACTGGGTCTTAAAAGCTGGGTCTGTTCTGGGGCCCCCAAGCAGCAGTTTTTCCTGGCTGGGAAGGCTCACAGGAGAGGTGTCTGGGTGGCCAGGGGCTCAGTGGGTTGCTGGGAAAAGGAGTAGGTGGAAGTAAAACTGCGGGGCTCTTTAAATGATGTGATTGCCTAAGGCAGTTGTCTACAGAGATGAAGGGGAATGAGGAAATGGTGACTGCTGGCCACCTGTGGTGTTCCTGCTGAAGAACAACTTTTGGAGGAGTATCTGTTCACCAAATGCCTCGTGATGCTGGTGCTGCTACAGGAGGAAGCGCCAGGGGAGCTGGGCACTGCAGGAAGTGCATCATCTTTGGTGGGGTAGCAGGATCCACGGGTCCAACCTATGGCACCCTCCTGACTCCGGCTTCCTTCTCCCCATGGTACAAGGAGAACATTTCCCACAGTCTCTTTCCCAGTTGTGTCAGTGCTGCTGGAAGTACAGGGGTGTAGGCAGGGGTGGTGTGAGGGGTGACGGAAGGGGACTCTTACTGGAGGATAGAAATGCTTTCTTTGGTGAGACTGGGGAGGATGGTGAGGAGCAGCAACAGGGAATCAGGATGTCTGGTCTGTGTGTGGGGGCAAGGGCAGTCTGGTTAGAGCGCAAAGGACTTTCTGGCGCTAGGGTAGGTGAGAGCTGTTCTTGTGCTGGAATAAAGAGGAATGTTTTGTTGGACGGTTGGGTTGGCTTTCGGTGGGGACAGATGGAGGTCTCTGTCCCCACTATTCACCACTGCTGGTAAACTTCCTTTCCCCTACCTGAATACCCACTGAGATTGCCCTGGCTCCTATCCCATAAAGCCTTACCGATATTTCGCAAAGCCACTGCGTGATGCAGATGCTTGTGAGGAGTTTCCAGCAGCTCCAGTTCAGCCATTCATCTATCTTCCATGTTCACACACATACAGTTTTGCTGGACAAGTGGAAAATGAAAGAAATTCTCCTGCTCCATATGAAGTAGGTGTGTATTTCAGCTTGTTCCCCGCACTGTGGAACTCCTCTTGGAACAACTTGCTGTCGTCAGACAGGCCTTGGGAGGCACAGCTGGGCAGGCGTGGGGCCAGGTTGGGAGCATCCTTTTGGAGCCTGGAGGTGAGAGTGCTCATTGGGCTACCTGCTGTGAATGGGGTGGAGCAGCCCCTCCCTACCTCTTCTGTGATCCCCTTGACTACAACTCTGAGGGCAAGTTCTCCCTCACACTTCTTACCTAAGGGCTAAGCTCTTCTGAAAGATGGCAAAACATGCAGCTATCAGTCTTTTGCCCTCTTCAGTGCCTCCACTGAGTAAAGTGCTGCTGTGATGGATACAGCCTATTTGTTATTGGTATTTAATTGTTCGGTGCTGGTGTTGTAGAGAGAAGGACATAGAAAAGACAATGCCTGTGTATTTCGTTTTGATCCTGTGACCTGTATCTCAACCAGCATTATACTTCTGCAGCTTTTTTTGTGCTTGAGTGAATTGAGAGTGCTTGTTTCAATAAAGTGCACAGGTGATCCCTGGTCTGAGCACTTGAGGCAGGTCTGCTCAGTGTCTGCTGACACAGCGAGGTGCAGCAATGTTTCACTCCCATGAATCACCAAGGGATGGCCACTACAAGCAGCTGTACTAGCAGTTCTCTGAGGTGGATCTAGCAAATGAACTTTAGTCTGGGAATCCATGCTAATGCATTCAGGTGCTGCCTGTCCAGTCCATAACCTGCACAAGTTCTGCATTTGGGTAATGCTGCATCACGCCGTGAAATTATCCTCATTCTTTCACAAGGAAGAAAGATGATTTGAAGAAAAGAAAAGGTTAACAAGAGGCGGAGCAAGTATTAAAGAAAGGTGTGGAGAAGAATAGAGAAACGGAGATATAATAGGTAAGCAAACGAGGGAAAAGTTACAGAAAAGTTATGAAAGTATTGAGATCACAGACAAACATGGAGACTGAAATGTGCAAAAGGAGGAAATAGGTGTTATTTAGATGTCTGCAGCTTAGACTGCATCAGGAGGAATACGACTTAGGTGTGATTTCTAGGGTACATGACATAGTATTGGACATATCCCACAAGCATATTGCACAGTATCTTGGATTACTGGAAGGGTGTTTGTAGCCCAACTGTTGATGTCTCCTGGGCTCCCCTTGCCCTGTCAGCCCATATTTGAGGCTACTTCTGCATATGCTGTCCATGAACAGGTGGCAGCCTTCATCCTTATGCTCCACACATGGGAAAAGCGATTCCCTCCTTGTAATTTTGAATTTATTCACAAAATGAACAAGAAATTAAGCAAGAAACCAGACTAGACTTCTCTGCAGTTCACAAATCTCTCTTCCAAATATAGTTGAACATGGGAGTTAGACTAACATTTGCTTTTTCCGAGCAATTTGTAACATAGCGAGAAAACTCACAACATTTCAAACAGGATTTTCACATGACGTCTTGTTAGTTTTCTGGACAAATGCTTTCAACTAATGCAATATCATTTGGACAGATACTGCCTATAATAACAAAATAAAATCCTTACCAGAGGTGATGGTTACCATAAGCACATCGTGTGACTGCCCATCTCTAAGGAAAATTAACAATTGGACCAGATGGCTAAAAGATAAATAATAATTCAGGAATGCTGAGAAAGAAATCAAATACATTAATAACCATGCTTGAGTCTTCTCCAAGGGCAAAATGATACACTGTGAATGTGTTTGTCTAATCTTCTGTAGTAATAATAATTTTCAGTCCAGGCATTCTTTCTATTAACCATATGGTTTATCAGGCTTTTCTTCCCAGCAGCAGTCCCCAGTGGAGGGACTGTGTTGCAGTGCAGTACTAATACAAACATCCAAGTCTGAGAAGAATGAGAATACTGTATTTGAAATAGATGGAGACAGGTGCTGATAAGCACTGTCAATCACATTCCCATCTTTAGTTCTTTGTATAATGAATATTTTTTCTTTTAAAAATTACTTAATTATTAGGGTTACAAATGTGTATCTGACTATGGAGAGTTCTGGCAATTGTTGCTTGGGATGAAGGCACAAATAAAGTATATTGAGTTTCTGTGAGCAGAACTATTTGCACCAAAGCATCCTTCGTCTTACGGCTCTTCATGTATGATAACTGTGAATGGCTAGATAAACCAGACCTCTTATTATGGAAGAACACAGGAACTTTTTTTCCAGCCTTGATTGTTAGGAACAGAATTAAATAGTTATTTTAATTCAATACTGGATTTTTTTTGCTAAAGTTTTACCCCTTTACCTTGACTAATTATAATTTTCCTCTTATGTTAATCTGGAAGATGAGAAACTGCTGTTGTTTTGGTACAAGCAGGATTTACTTGATTATTTTTTTCCCTGGATGTTTTTCAGCTTGGGGTTTTTGTGCAGAGCCTGAGGAGAAGGGCTAAGCAGGTAATGGAAACAGCTCAACATTTTGTGTTCCTCATGAGCAAATTAATCACAGTTACAATTAAATACGCAATGACATTTGCAAAGATGTACACTAAAGATGAATTGAACCTAAGTCATTCTCAGCAGACTTGTTCTACATGGAATATAAGTACTAAAAGAGAATACGACTTCTTTTTCCTTCTGGTGTCCCTCAAGACTCCTTGCTAAAGTCATCCCCATCATACTGTGGGCCTTATCCTGGGATGCTTATGTGAAATTGATTATTGTACTCTCTCAGTAAAAAAACGGACATGAAATGCAAACATAAGTAACTAAGGCCAATATTAAGCAATGTTGTGATGCCAAAGCAGTGTAAAGAGGCCTCTGTGTAAATGAAAATCAGACTTTATGTTTATGTGAATTACACATCTGCAAAATATCTATAATATAGAACATAGCAGTTGTTTAATTTTTACCTAATTAGAGAGGCTTGAAAACATCTGGCATCTGACACCAATCCATTTTTTCATTGTATCCTCTCTTGGTAAGTTGGGAATGGAATATAATATATCCCATGAGATGCACTTTAGTTTATGACAGGTGTGCATTTCCTAGCTGGTCATTCATTGTATGACACTATTTGCTTCCCACAGATACAGCTGGAAATACATTTATTTGGCAGTGAGGAATTCGCAAGGCGGGGAAAAAAACTGGTTGAGGAGGAAACTTACATCAGAGATGTAGATATATAATGTTTGCACAGAAATCTCAATGTGGCATTTCGTAACTTTCACAGATATTTGCTTTGTCAACTGAAATACCATAAATTTAATAAAGAATTGGTGCAAAATTTCCAACATTAGTATAAAAAGTAAAATGAAATGTGTGTTGTCAAACTATAATCACTCCCGTAGCATATGTAACTTTTTATTTAAGCAGTGAACAAGTCACTCCTGTTGTGCTTTCTGCCACTAGAAATAGGGGAATGAGTGAACTTGGCTGACTGTTGGCCAAGGGGTGGTTTGGGCTTTGTGTGGGGTCTGTGGGCAGAGAACAGGGAGCTGAGCTTTCTTCTCCTTCCTCATCCTAGAGGATGTGGGAGGCACTGGGACTGCATGTCAGAGATTGTGGGGAAAGCTTGACATAGCTTGTTATGGAGACTCTCATTCTCTGATGACAGAAAGAGCAGCTCTAGATGGGCTGCTCACAGAGTGTGCTTTGCTTAGAGACAGCATCGGTCTGGCACGTGGTCTAGACTGGTGCACCCAGCAGGGCCAGCCATCGCCTGGCCCCAAGGCCAACGTGCGTGCGGCAGCTCTCAGCTACGCTGTTAAACTCCTACCCTCCAACACAGCCATGCAGACCACCTGTTAGCAATGGACCCAAGCTGACTTCCAAATTACGCCTGGAAATATTTTGTGAGCGTTCCCCATGGTGTAAGTCAAAACCACACCAGAAGTGAATGGTACACGTGGCCAAACTGTAGTGCCTGGAAGCATCCCCTTGTGTCATTTACTGGTATAGGCATATTCCAAATGTCCCTGTTTAATTTATTGCTCTTGACTTGGAGTTTCCCTAGAAAAGCCTATGAGGATATATACAGACTTGTGAAAATTTCTAGTTTAGCTAAAATTTATGGCATAAAAAAAGGCCATTTCCCTAATCCAGGATTTTTTGAAATTGTAACACTTCTGGATTTTTTGTCGTTGCTAGTTTTTTTCACTTTAAAAGAAGCTAATCTTTATAAAGTCTTCTAAAAATCTTTTAGAATGGAGAATGTCATGTAGCCCCTTGCCAGATAAAAATATGTAGGACATGAGTGTGTTTTAACCCCACATGAATATCTCATGAAGCGTATACACTCAGACCACAGGTATTGTGAACTTACTGCTTTGTATTGCAGGCTCCCTCCTCGTCCTCAACCAAAGGAAAAGACTCTGCTTCGAGTGTTTCTCCTCAGATGAATGAAGGAAGGTGACTGATTTTCTGTATTGGATTTGGCATAAAAAACCCCCAAACCAAACCAAACAAACCAACAAAAAACTCAACCAAACCAAAACAAACCCTAACAAAACAAAAAAAAGAAACCCAAAAAACAAAACCAAAAAACCCCACAACTGAAAAAAATCCATCACAGCTGTGTAACTGGGAAGGGAATTTTTTCCCCATATGGAATATGGAAATCTTCACTCCTGGTGGAAACAGGTCCAATTCAAATGCTGCTGAATATAGAGAAATGAGGGTTGGTGTGGGTTTTAATAATTATTTCATGTTTTCTCTCACTTCATTTAAAAAAAAAATTAATCTTCTGTTATTCCTCTGAAGTTGTTTCTTGTCCTGTCATGCCCCCCACCCCCCACCCACAAAAAGCCAGTGCTTGATCTGATGACATTGTCAAAATGGATTTATGGATTTGTTTACTAATCAGGATTCAGAATGGGATGAAACGAGTTTGCCTTTAGAAATGGATATGACAGATGCTGCTTTCTGAGAGTTGATTCTTGCCATAATTTTTAAAAATAGATTGCTAATAGAAAATGATTCATAACTAATGAAAATTGAGGGTTAAAAAGAGCTCTTATATAAGTTCTGAAAATGGCAGCCTGGCACTTCTAAAGCTGAGAGGTGAAATGTAACTGCTCTGCGAAAAGCATT
Source organism: Mohoua ochrocephala (assembly GCA_013398855.1). Lineage (NCBI taxonomy): Eukaryota > Metazoa > Chordata > Aves > Passeriformes > Acanthizidae > Mohoua > Mohoua ochrocephala. Next base: position 214,148 of record VZTA01010276.1, read on the forward strand.
TCCTCTTTTCTTTTTGGCATGTTTTCACTTACATCCAGGGTGGTCCTGAGGATTTGTGGGCTCAGCAAGAACAGGAAAGATTTCTCATCATATATTCCTTTCCCTCCCATTTTCCTCTTCTTTCTTTGTTTGTTCTTTTGTATATTTATATATATGTATTTTTTCTTTTTTTTTCTTTTTTTTTTGTATTTTTCCCCTCTGTCCTGTTGTGCTTGGGTCCGAAGAGTGGCATCTCAAATGTTTGGATGCAAATATGTCCTGTATCCTTAAGGGGCACCACGTGCAACCCTAAACGCCTTCAGAAAACACACTGTTGGCATGAATTTCTTGGGCTAGTGTGTGGAGCAGACGGTGTCTGTTCCCCGGGGGCTCCCAGTCTTGCTGGGGTTTTGCTGCTGCTTTTCTCCATGTGCTCCCTCTGCCTGCCCTCAGGGAAAGGGACGTTTTGCACTGTGCTGCCCTGCGGGAAGCCCACGTCCAGGGATGGGGCTTGATTTCCCTCTGCCCCATTCCTTGCAACTCCGTTGATAGCTGGTTGTTTTGGTTATTTTGTTTGGTTGGTTCATTACTTCTCAGAATTGCATTTACAGCTTTGGCGTAGTTGTGTTTTCAAGTCTCTGAATCTCCTCCCAGCTGCTTTTCTCAATCACTGTAATCTGATATTCCCTGGTTTTTACATTGAAAATTTCAGGCCTTGTTTCTTCCAAAACACACATATTAATGCTATTAAACCCTCCTAGACCTTAAACCCTGCTCAGTCACTTCAGAAAATTAGGGGTTTTTAGCCATCATGGAAGGAAAAAAATCTTGCCACTTCCATTTAATAGTATCACAGCCAAACCAAATGATGTGAGAGAGCACATTGGCATTGAAATAGCCCTTGCTGAGGAGAAGCACATTCCAGAGGAAATTGATTTTCATGTCACCAACTTACACGTATTTTGAAAATTAGGTTCTGAGCCACAGGTTTCACAGCTGATTTATTTGTCTTTATTTTTTGCTAGATTTGTTCAAATGAATTTTTTAGTGAACCAACAAGTTGCCTCTGACTCGGGCTGAGGAAAGGTTCATGCAAAGAATGAACCAGACAGCGTGTAGGTGGAGGTCAAGCCAGCCTCGTGAAACGCATAAAAACGGTTGATGGCGGTGTCTACCAAATCCACCAAAAAACTCGGGGATTCACAAAGCCCCAGGCTGGAAGGCGATAATGTGGTCTGCTCTCTGTATCTCGCAAGCTGCTACACTTCATCCCGTTATCCATGTTGAACACATTGCTTCCTGTTTAAGTTAAACATGCCTTCCAAAAAGGCATCCGGTTTTGATCTGAAATTAGGGAAGGTTTGCTTTGATAGCTTTTTGTCGATGATTGACGAAGTCCAAACAAACGATTACTTTCAATTTAGCTTTATCTGGCATCAGCTTCTGACCACTGAGGATTATGCTCTTCAATTAATGAGCCTGCTGTTTTTCTCCATGACATAACTGTGTGCAGCTGTGTCGTCTGTCAGTCTTCTCCTTGTTAAGCTCAGTCTTTATGTCTGCCTCTTGAACATATCTTCTGTGCCTCAGATCCTTTCTTTTGTACCTTTCACAATGTTTTCAGTAGTCTTTCAGAGATGCAAACTGTGGATTGTAGCCAGCATCTTAATATGTTACTGTGTGCCTCCTGGCAGTCAGGGCAATTAAGAAAATAGTTTCTTTGACGTAACATATAAAAGTTGAATGCACTCAATGAATTATCCCCATATACATTAATTTAGGATTATGAATCCAGTCAGTGCCTTCAAGCTGCTGACAGCTTGACTCCTGTCACATCAGTATGTATTTGGCTGGTACTGGTTTTCAGGATTCTGTAACCATTTTAGCCTGTGCCAGAAGGAATTTTTTTTCATGAAACTGCTACATGCCTTAAATTAAAAATTTATGTTTGCCACATACTGTGAAATGTTCTCTTCATGTTCTCATCACCAGTCATAAGATGTTTGAAATTCTGCTGGATCTCTTTTGAAGGAAAAAGAAAAAACAGAAAAAGGAAAGATTCTTCTAGTCTAAATTGGGTTTTGTTTGTGTTTTCATTGATAACATGCTTTAGTGAAGGAGTGAGAGAAGAGGAGAAAAGCTGAGGAGAAGGTACAGATAACTCCCTAGCTGGTAGGGTGGGTTTCCTCTCAGGCTGGAGACTGGTGATAATAAAGGTGTGTCATTCCCATGCTGAGGACCTTCTCTCAGCTCAGATGACTTCAGCCTCGTGGAATCTCCTGCACCTCCTGGCAGCCCAAGGGAGATAACTCACCAGAGAACTTCTTTGCCATGCTTTGCTTTCCTTAGCTGCCCAAGCTTTGCTTATCAGAACCATTTCACTTAAGAAAGTGTGCATCTCTGGGACCTACACTTGGCAATGGTTTTGATAATTGCTGTTTGTGTTGCACGGGGTCAGCTTTTTCCTGTCATTAATGGTCTCCTAATGTGTTTGGAATTCTGCAAATGTCAGGAATTCAGTCAAGACATGGCCTGGATTTTTCAGGGCAGATGCACTTTGACCCTTTTTAGGAGATGATTGAGGGGGACTGCTGGAGTTATTAGTTTTCTTTACCTCTCCCCACCTCCCTTCTCCAAATTAGCCCCCCTAAATAATTCAATGCTAGATGTCTGCTTGCACAGCAGAGCTAGGGCTAGGAGAGCATGCTAGTGACTCTTGTGAGCAATGTATTCATTCCAGCTATTAAAGAAAATAGACTTTTTTGTGAAAGAGCTATTGTAGAGTTAGGAATAACTTGTATTATATTTCTTATATGAGGATGGGTAGGAGAGGGATTTTATCCGCAGTTCGTGCCCGTCTCCCCTGTCCCACTTGGAGGTTTCTCTTTATCTTTGTCAGCATACTGTATTTTGCATATGCCAAATTGCTCTTCCTTTGTCACTTGCAAGTTCAATCTTCTGGTGATTTGTATGTTGCAGCTTTTGTGGGAATGTTTGTAAAACTTGTTCGCTTGGGTTTTGAATCTTTTCCATGGCTGAGGTCACCAATTAGGCAGATGTTCACAACACACATCCCGTGATGAGCTCAGTGATACTACCTGGGGAGCCACAGGGGTGGTGTCTGACCTGTTCTGAATAATATATGCCTGAAAACTAAGAAAAGGTGTTCAGGATATTTGTGTTCTAACATATTGGGTCCGTTACTTCCTAAATTATGTGACAACTCGGATTGTAAGTTCAGCAATCAAGAAACTATTTCTATCATGTTTAGTTAGACCTGACTTCTAGAAATGTTCTTGATGTGGCTGAGCAAATCTCACTGTATACATTATTTCTGAATTTTCATTAATACTCAACTTCATTTTCACTGATCTGATTTGCTGAGGGCTGATGTGTGAAGTGACTCTGATTCTGCAGAGGCTGGAGAAACACAGGAGATGCTTGGCACTCCCAATTTCCTTGTACTTCTGAATGAGCTTTGTGTTCTCTACCTTTCACCTCGTGGCTTTCACCATGAGAGCTAAAAGAAACCTATTTTTTTATTAAAGTCGTATGTTAGTGTAGCTTTGTAGTTTTCTTCTGTGAAATGATTATTGAAATGAAAATGATTAAATTGGTATAACCTTGTGCTGTCTTCATTTGGTACAGCAGTGATCTGAGTGGATTACCTGTAAGTGCTGAGTAATCCTTGCCTCAAACTGGGATAATATAGCTGGCAATAAACAGCGTCATAAAACTGACATCGCTCGGCCAATGTTTTTCTTTAGACTTAAATGATGGTTTGTATACACTTCAAAGAGAAAATTCCTCCTATTAGAAAGGCTGGGAGAAGCCACCTGGAAAGTCCACTCATCTACAAGTGCAAGCTTTGAGCCTAGGGTGGTCAAATAAGTTAAAAAGACAGAGAGAGAAATGGAGTAGAAAAAAATATGTGTACAATTCCTCTGTCTTCAACATTTTGCAAGCAATAGCCAGAGGGATGGCTTTGACCTTAAAGTAAGGTTCACTTACAGCACCATGGATTTATCTTGCCTGATAGTTAATACTGTTAATATTTATGAAGAGTGGGTTGCTTATCCAGAGCATTTGTTTCCTTTCTAAATAAATCATAGTGCTAAAGAGACAGACTTTCAGCATGCAAAGTGATGGTGTGTAGCTCAGCATACAATACAATTTCTTTTTTTTCCCATAGCTGAAAAGTAAATGTATTTTCAGTTTGACTCTGATCTCAGCATTTGAAATCTTAGAATCAACTTTGTTTTACTCAGCACGATTTAAATATTTCGTATGTAATCGGTTAAATTCTGGTAGCAGGCAGTCACAAATGGCTCTATATATGTACATAAAGAAGAGTGAAACATTTTGCCCAAAGTCATAAAGCAACAAGCTATTGGCAAATCTCAAGCATTTAGATTTATTATCTGGTCCCTGGCACCTAGACTCAGTTGCTCATTGACTGATGTTATAAATTCTGCACCTCTATGGGAGAGTTTTTGATGAACTGCCTCTTTGAGATCCAGACTGCAAAAGCTGAAAGGGGCATTTTCTACTTACATCCAAACAAGTACATAAAGTATTAAAAATGCAAGCCATGGGTTACATCTTTGGAATTTCATGCAGTTCACTGAGATCTCAGAAAACACAACTTTAATAGGGGGCTTACTGCTCTATAGCCTCAGGAGTGAAAACCCAAGCGCTCCATAGCTAGCTCTAATAGCGTTCCTTTTAAGATATCGACTAGTTTATTTATAGTTACTTTGCTTTTTGTAACAGGGCTAATGTCAATGACAAATGAATGTTGTAAGAAAACCCCGCTGTTTTTAGAACTTTTTAAAGATAGACTTTATATTCAGTGATTAGAGTTATATGCAGCAAGTTGCTATATATTGGGGAGAATTTACTTTGCATAAACATTTAAAATGTTTTTAATACATTGAGAATAAATGGTTTTGGTTTTGCACCCAGTTCAGAATGAAAATGGCAAGAGGAGAAAGGTAATGGAAAGGAGTAATGAGAGCAGAGGAGAAAGATGAAGGAATGACAGCAGCAACTGTTGGGCAGAAAGGAACAAACTTACATCAACTGGAAAATTGTATGTATGTGCCTATCTATCTAAACACACACACACACATATACATACATATATATATATACATATATATACACATATATCTGTCTATCTATCTGTCTATCTGAGAACGACATACTCTCGTCATAAGCACAGTGTAAGTCAGAAGAGAAAGATGTCAGAGGTCAAATGAAGTGAATTTGCAGGCTATATCTGGGCAATATACCATTGTTTCCCCATTCTTTGCCTAGATCAAGACCTACCTACTAAAAGTATACATATTTTTTTAATGGGAGAGACAGCAAGGTTGTCTTGTACAGTCTGCACCACCTGGGTAGGGTGTACTCTTCTCTTGTGCTTGGCTATGCAGCACATATCACAGCTTTCTCCCTTGCTGGAAAGCCAATGTTTGCATTGGATGGAACTCAGGACAGGGAACTGTGTACATAGGCATTAATTATAGGAATCAGGTTCATAAACTTGCCCTGTCAGAAAATTAAACACAGGTTTCAATTTTGCAAAGCTGCTATTTCCTCCACACCTATTTTCTTATTGCAGGAGATTTGTACCAATTTTCTGTGGATTAATGGTGGTCAGTCCACACTTAACAGCAATATGGTAAGTCAGACCTTTTAAAGAGGTCCTTGTTTGTTTCCACAGCTTCAAGAGTGGCTCCTAAAGTTCTCTGAAACAAAGTTGAAACAGCTATCTCATCCTGGAATTTCACCACAAAGTTTGCTGATGCTTGAACACAGAAAGTCTGAACACAGAAACTGTTTTAGGAGAATGGACAGGATGGAGTTGCACCAAATACCATCTCAAATGGGAAGGGCATTAGTGGGAGCTGGGGCTTGTGCTTCTGCAGAGAATTGCATTCATAGCCGTGTGGGGGAGGCTTGGAGCACTGCAGAGTGAAGAAGAGCTAATGCTGTGTTTGGCCACAGGATAAGTTGTCAGCACATCCCTGGCCAGCTCAAGCTTGTGCACAGATGCGTTCTGTGCGACTTTGTTAACTTAATAAAGCAAAAGGAGGGCAAACACTGGGGGCTTTGGATGAATGTGGCTTAAACGCTAAAAGGAAAGCTGCTGGCAACTCATGGTTTACTTTGGGATCTTCTCCAATGGGAGAGGCAAAGATCTTTAATTTCTCAATTCTTCTAGTGTGTGGTAGAGAAGTGGCTGTTAGCGGGGTGCACTTTAGCCAGCAATATTATCTCGTGCGCTGCAGTCTCTTCTATAAAGTGTGTTGCTGTAGAAAAGTTGATATGTGAACTGAGGAAAATATGTCACTATGGTACTAAAACTAAGCATGTGAGCCCTTGCTTTTGTAATGTAACCCATTTGTCACTGTAAATAAGGAAGGAATAAATTTAGATTTAAAAATATCCACAAAACTGACATTTTCTTCCTTTCCTATACTGTCTGAATCAATTCTAGTCACACAGATGTGTAATTCATCTTCCTTTTAATCAAGAGCAAATTGTAAAATGAAAGTCAAGGTATTAAGCTCTTTTCTCAAACTGCTGAGATGGTTAGGCTCCAATTTGATGTTTTAATTTCCTATCACAGGAGTTTTACTGTTTGCCTTAGGAGGAATGCCTTGAGAGAGTTAGCTCTATAATTCCCTAGACTCTCACAACACATTCACAAGTCTGAATAACCCCAGACACTATACTGGCTTCCAGTTTCTGCTTTTGACAGCTATTTTTAGTCTGTCATATTTCTGCCTTTGAACACTATCCCAGCTGAGATCCAGACTGAAAAAGCTGAAGCTGGTAATCAGCATTTTGCCTCACACGAGTGCAGATGAGCCTTCCACTGTTCGTGGCTTTGTGCCTCCCCAGGGATGGAGCCTGAGGCTGGTGTGCAGTGCTCATTGTCAGCCTTTTCCAGAGACCCATTTCTCTCAGTGTGTTGCCAGGATGGCACCATGTCTGCCAACACTGGCACCTCCAACATCTTGCATCTATGTCCACCCATGGGAGGTGTGTGATTTGTGCCTCCCATGACAGGCATTCTCACCATCTCCCCTAAGTCACTTTCATCAGCTTGGCCCAGTTTGGTGAAGTTTAAGGCTGAGACCCTTTATTTGGAATGAGTTATGGTTGTAAAAACCTTTCAGCACTTCCTAGATCTAGTAATTTTGTTCAGTTTTTTTCCTGCATTACACCATGGAGTCTCAAGACAACTTTATGTCTTGTCATCAAAAAGTGAAATCTTACCAGGATGGTGGCAGTTTTCCCTTTCACCACTCTCTCAAACCTTAACCACTGTATTGGTGCCCCATCTGTGTGGCCATCTGGCAAAAAAGATGCTGGACTGCACGGAGCCCTTGGAGGACTGCTGACCTTCCACCACACTGGGAAGGCAGAGGGTCAATTTAAAAACTTTTAAACTGGGTCAACTATTTAGCACTAAATGAACTATTGCCATCTCCCTGAGCTCACACACACACACAGAGACAGAGCCAGGGGACATTGTGTAGGAGAAGTAACAGGTTCTTACAGTTCCAGTGTCTGTAGGGAAAGTCACGAGTCCCCATGACTCACAGCAGAGTAGTAGATGTCCTTAGGACTGCAGGATGCCTTGGAAGGTGGTCAGTCTCTACTCCAGGAGCAAAGCAGCCAAATTCACTACTGAGTATATTGTTTCCAATCTGGAACAAGGTGGGTCGAGGCTGGACTAGGGGCTCATGCCCCATAACCCACCGCACTGTGCACACACATCCTTTAGGTACTGATCCTTTCAGGATAACCACCCTGCTTGGTTACTCTGCTGAGCCTGCACTTGGACTGAAATAGCACAGATCTATGGGTCCACACCAAAATTCACTGAAAGCCCCAGATCAGAAGTGAAGTAAAGCATCAGGATTGCACTGATTTAGCCGATGCTGTGCTGGAGCTCTACAGGCGAGCTCCTTAATGGAAAAAAGAGCACAGGGCCATGTGTGCCAGTTACAACAGGTCACTGAGTTACGAGGCATATTGGCAATCTGTCTCATCACGTCTTGGGCACTTTGTTGATGTTATCAAAGACCTTTATAGTGGGGTGCAGATGTTTGTAGACATAAAGTATATTGCTGTGTTTGTGAAGAGAGGCAACCTTGCACGACACAAGACAAATGCTGACTTTGTACTGCTGTGTGTGCTCAGCAAATAGCTGAGATTCCTTCAGGGTTTTAGGGGATGGATCCATTCCCCAGTGCTTTCGACAATAGTACGGTAACAAAGGGAATAAAAAAGAAAAATAAGAGGCTTAAAACTGTCATTTACAGGCTAGAAGCATCACAGATTTTCCTGTAAGGCTTTCACATCTTTATTCAAATTTCATATCGGCCATACCAAATTAAACAAAAAGGAAATAAAGTTTCAAAGGAAGCCTTCTTGCAGTAGTTTATGCTGAATGTTCTTCTGAATGGAAAGACCTTTCCTCTCTGCTGCTGTAATTTAGCATGGGAAAAACAGATATTCCTGCACTTAGTGCGGCAAATAAATGGGATAGTCTGTAGCTAGAAATCTTCCAATGGAACTTTGCAGCAAAACAAATCACTAAACCAATGTATTCAGGATATTTGTTCTGGCAACAATATCAATTTGACTAAAGCTCACTAAATCTGCCTTAGATTTCTAAGGAAACTATTTCTATATTTCTGTTAGTTTTATTCTAATACACACATAGGTATTTTGAACAGATACCTTTGAGGTTTTTGACCCATTGCTCAGCAAAAGTAACTTTTTCAGTGATAATGTTAGTGGTGTCTCTGACAAAGTAATTTTCTCTGAGCTGCTATAAATGTGATCCATGAAAATTCTTTTGGTCCATCACTATCTAAACTAGGTACTGAATACTGCATATTTATAAACAATGCATATAGATAAAGGAGGCATTAAAAACTCTTTCAGAGGGTAGACAAAAAGATGATATAAATATATGATATAAATAGGCTGAATGGAAACAGTAGATTAAATTTTCCTATGAAGTTTTTCAAGAGGCCAGAATCCCCTGCCTGTGAAGAAGATGATGTCCTTACTGTTACTGCAGGCATTACAAAAAGAGCATAGTTACTCATTGCACTTACAGCTCTACTGCTTGTCCTCTCTTGATGGGGATCAAAAGGCCACCTGAAATTTTTGAGCCTCTTAGGCCAGGGTGGAAAAGTTGTGCCAGTTTTTGTGGTTCAGAATAGATTATGGTTTTACAAGGCAGCATGGTTTACAGAGGAATGTCATGCCAAGGATCGCATGTGGCCCTCGACCTCTCAACTCAAATCAGTAAGTTCCCATTAAAGCTGAATTATTTGGAACAGGTTCTAGCATGAATCTAAAATGAGAATTTAATTGTCTTTCCTCTGCTGTGATATGCATAAACTCTGACACGCTTCCAATAGGAGTGTGCATTACGTAAAAACATTATTTTGATACTTCCAGGGAAAGTTTTTTTCTATTTTTACTGTTGACCACAGCTTTTTACTTTTGGATTTCTCAGTGGGTGAAATCCTGGATGATTCTGTCATTTAAAACTAGTGGAAGTTCTCTGTGACATCTGTGAACGTATTCCTTGTGAAACAATTTTGTCAAATTTACTATTCAGTTGGAATTAAAACACGAGAATTGTGTGTTTAGTTTACATGGTATAGAACATGAAAAGACCACCAGGGGAGCATAATTCTGCTAAGTCCAGAGTAACTAAAAAGGACAGCAGACAGTTCATCTGATTCTGCATACCCAAAGTGATAACTCATCATCCCATCATTTCAATCACACAACCTATTGACTCATTTACAGCTATAAATTTATACCCTGAAGTCTTCATCTTATCCCTACATTATCCCTATGACCTGTGAGACTACTACAGTCTGTGAGACCACTAGTTTTCTTACTCCTTGCTAGCTGTCTGTCAGCCAACAAATGCTGATCTGCATGGAGAGTCTCAGTTCCCGTTGGATTACCTTACATTTCAGGTGCTTCAATTAAACCAATAATTCAGATGCCTCTTGTTCTCACTTGCCAAGCAGGGTTTGAGATGAATCTTGGTGGACAATGGAAACATATTTTGTGAAAAATCCCCATCCAGTACCTGCCTGGCCTATCTTAAACCTGAATGTGATGCACGTTTTCCGTTGCTGTCTTCCCCTGAGAAACTCAATTAAGTCTTTCATACCTAATGCTGCTTAAAATACAGAATCTTGAAATGCTAATCTACGTGGCACCTGGTGGCTCTGGGGTGTTTTAGAAGAATCTCTTGCTGCTGCCACCTGGGCGGAGCGCTGCACGAAAATTGCAGTTGTAGCCAGCTTTTGAACATTGGGCTGGCAGGGTGAGCGAGATCTCTTTCAGGTAGTGGTAAGACCATACCCCTGGAAAATGAGGGACCTGTGCTCTGGAGCCCTGCCTTTGCCAAGAGAATATCCAAGCTATAGATCCCTCTTGGGGATAACTGGGTTGTGGGACTACACGGGAAGTCACGCGGGCAGGCAGGGAAAGCCAGCACTGCCTCTGCTGGTGAGCAGCCAGCGTGACTCTTTTGGGAGTAGGAGAGCCAGCCCTTGCTTAGAACTATTTCCTTGGAGGCAGAAGAGGGAAAAGAGGCTGTTATGATGGGGTAATTGTGCAGCTCTCCTGCCTTTGATATCTGTCTTCCATTATTCAGAAAGGTCTTGGCCACTGTGCATGGCATTGACCGTAAGGATAAAGTTTATGTCCTCAACAAGGCTGGTACAGAAATATTTCATGGTCGTCACTTTGCTTGGTTATGTATGGGTGGCTTGTTATACAAAATGGCTCATTTTTGTCTCAGCCTCTGGTATCCTTTTGTCCCAGGGATCCTTTAAGGCCAGGGGCAGCCTATGTCCTAGCTTCGGACTTTCAATGACTTACTGGAGATGAATTCCTTGAGTGGTTAGGACTCCACAGCAATTAACTGGTCGGCACAAAAGCAGTTCACTGAGTTATGCTTTCTCTTGAAGCCACTCTGTAGTATCCTGATAGATGCTGTTTACAACTGACCCAGTCTGTTTGGGCTCGTTTCCTTCAAAATTCTGCTTCCAGAAGCCCAGGGTATACGAGCAAGCCCAAGTAATCTAATACTGTACTTTTCAGTGATGAAAATGTGCAACGTGATGCGCAACTATTATTTCTCCAAACCAGTCTTAACAAAGTTTCAACAGGACTGCCTTAAAAGTGGTGTCAATCATATCTCAAATGTAAATATTTCATTTATAAAATAAATGCATCTCAATTCTTTTAATTCTGTTTTCAGTGATGGTTAGGTACACAGGATTAATTTGTTTGAGTAATTTTCCTCTTACAATGGTATAATCTAATCCAGGTAAAGACACACAACTGTTCAAAGCTTTTAACATTTGCTTTCAATGTTAACTCTCCAGCCATGCTTAGAAAAATAATTCTTTCAGAAATCTGATCTGCATTGCTTCCTTTTGTAGTGATTTGGCTTCTTTCAGCTGTCTTCCAAACCTGCAGTAATGGCATTCCTCTATTATTCATATTTGCGTGCACAAATCCTTGCTAAAGAATGCAAGCAAGCAAGCAAACTGTCTCCTGAATTAGCAGAGATTTGAACTGAGTGGACCAAAAATACCATTCTGTTACAGTCTTTCACAGTGCTTTAATTTAGCTCCTGTTAATTAAGACCATCAAACTTCTGCAGTTGTGCTTGTGTCAAAAATGTAGTTCTCTTTCATTAAATATAATTAGGAATTACCTTTAGGAATAAGAAAAAAAGGAAATTATGCCTTCTAAGTGGCGTGGTTTACTTTGTTTAACATAGGTAGGCAGTAGCATTTAACATAGGGAGGTAGTTCTAGTGTTTTGCCTCATCATTCCATAAAGGAAATATTTTTCAGTCAAAATCCCCTTCATACCAGTTACACTAATAACCTCCTCTCACCCATTATTTCAAAACAAGTTTAAACAGGATAGAACAGTGCATTAAATGCATCACAGCTGTTACATACACTCTTGAGTTTTGATTTACTTCTGTCACAGTAAAAATAGATTTTTATAAATGGACGTTTCATGCTTTTCGCTCTAATGTGAGGCATACAGTGAGACTCACATTTCCCTTAAATAATGCTTTAGCCACTGTGAATCCCTATCACAGCTGTTGAACAGTGACTCCAGAGCAGATGATTTAACAACGACAACAAAAAGTCTGTGAAAGCTTCGTATTCAAACTGAATCCTTGTTCAGAGGCTCCTGAAACAAAGACTTTCCAGTTTTGCATCAAAAAATGCACTTTGGTGTTCTAAATTTTTGTTACATCTACAAATGATAAATGGCAACCCAAGCAGGCTTTGGGAAGAGGGCATTTTAAAACGATGTTACTATGTGTAGCTGCTCTTAGGAGAGAAAAATAAAGTACAGGCCACAAGCTTCAAGGCTTGCTAATTTACTCTGAAATAAATAAATCCAAGGAATTTAAGAAGATGTGACATAAATTTGTTTCAAGAAAATGTGAATGACAAAATACCTGAAGATTAATTTGTATTACATAGTTTCTTTCTATTAGAGATACTGGGTTTTTGTCCTCTAGAATTGCTTTGTTGCCACAGGATAATAAATTAAAAAATGCCCTGAGACATGTCTTTGGAAAACTCTTTATTTAAGTTCTTTCTTCCCTCCTTTTAAATTTTAATTTTAAGAAGAAGAACAACGAAGTCCTTTAGTAAAGCTCTGGACTAGGTCCAAGTCTAGAGATTAAGTGTAGCAGGTTAAGACTTCTATGGCTTTCAGAAATTTCGATTAGGTAAGGCAAAAATACTTTATGGTCAAGTTAATGGCTTTATGGTTATTGTTGTTTTTTTGTTTTTTTTTTTTTTTCTTTTTATGATCTTGCAAAAATAAAAAAGGCCAATTTGGATTAATTTTTTTTTTTTTTATGCTAACAGTTGAAATTCAGCAAAATATTTGGAAAACATGTATTACACTCAATGTCAGAAGGTGTCCTTTGCCATCTTTGAAATTATTTTTTTTTATAGATTATAAGGATGAAAATTTTATATGTCTGTATACAAAGGCATTTGAAAACATTGATGTGCATAATGAGGGTCTGATTTTGTTATGTTTCCTTGAATATTGAGGATTTACTTTCTTCTGTACTTACTTTGTTCTTTGAGTACCAGAGGGAACTTTTTGAAGGTTGGAATATTATTCAGCATAATCTGACATTTGAGAGTTCATGAAAAATAATTTGAAAACCTTAAACCAGAAACAAACTCTCAACTTTCTGGGAAAAAAAGGTTGCCACACATTTGTACTAACCAGGATTATAAGTTTGGGAATGCATTTTGCTGAAATCATCTTTTATAAGTACACTTTCTCCATGCCTTCCATTTCTTTATTCTAAGGCACAGAAGGTCCTGTCAATTCAGGCATTACATTTTAACATATCCATTTGAGAGAAATTTCATTTTTCTTTCCTAGTGTCTTCTTATACTGTTAAGGAAAATATCTGTGTATAACAACAGAAAAGAAATGTAGGCTGTATTTTACAGAGACTGCACTTGAAGACGACAGAACTACTGATTAATAGAAAGTTCAGCATGCATCTAATACTTTGCAGTAATAACTTAAAAGGAAAACATTTCCTTGGAAGGCATGCTATTGTAGCAGCTAATATCACAACAAATTGCTTTTCATGGCTTCTGAAACCCTCTGTTGTACAGTAATCTGTGCTTCATCAGGAAAGAGAATCTGTGCCCCAGTGTGCACTCCAGAAGAGGAGAAAAGTCACACATATTCCAGTATTTCACAATGCCTAAAACATGTAGCTTGTTGCTTGCTCTTTTTTTTTGTTTATTTCAGAAGCTGAAGTGTCTTATTTTCTGTTCTAGGAAATGCGCCAATCTAACACTTCAAGTGACTAAGTATTTCTCATATGTCCCAAGGCTAAGCTCTGGAGAGGAAGGTTATGAAAGAGGTAATGGAGTAATATCTTAAATTGAAAGAGCAGGATTTTGTGCAGGATTTTAAAAGGCTTACAGTTCTTACTGCTATTATGATGAGTATCTCAGTTGTATCTAGAATAATATCCCAGATAAAAGTACCATTGTTATAGGCTGTGCAAATTTATAGGGTGGGGGAGTTTGAGAAGTTGAGACAAGATGAAAACAGTCATGTGGATAAGGTTATTCCAGCAAGTAGATGAGGAATATAGCAGAGATGAAGTGGTTGAGATATAAACTTTTTAGATTAAAAAGGTACTTTAAAAATTATTTTGTGAGAATATGTACTTGTAGCCAAACACGATGTCCTAGAGAGTTGCTTTTAAAGCTCTGATATTTTCAAATAATTACATTAAAAATATATATTTGTCTTTTCCACCAGCAGCTGTGTTTTGATAAATTGAACTTTGACAAATATTATGAAAACTTTGGAAAGATAACTGAGAAAAAAAAAAATCTTTTTTGAAAAAAGAAAACAAGTTTATATTTACTGATAATAACTTTTCACCAGTCACTAGATGTTTGACTTAATTCAGGCCTTGGATTTAAACAGCTCACATGCCTGAAAGCCAGACCTAGATCTGACAGATATATGTGGAGCTGTGAGAACTTCTCCTTGAAACAGACAGGAAAATTACAAAAACATAAAGAAGTGCACCGGGTTAATGCACTGCGCTGTAAATCCACCAGTCCTACACTTCCTTATGCTATCATAAGTATGAAGTAAGTCAGCAGAATTAAATTAATTTTTTAAAAACTCCTACTGCAGAAAAAGAATTTTGTCTTGTTTTTGGTTTTCCGTCATTTTTTTCCTGTTTCAAATCCTAAAATGTTTGGCCTGGGATTTAATTTCTATGCTGTCCGCATGTAACTAAAAAGGCCTTCCAGAATAACCATCCCTCTCTGGCATTTCATGTGACAGAAGGGAAAGAAAAGACCCTCTATACAATGCTGAGCTTAAAATTAAACTTTTTGGGTTTGCAAATAAGTGAAAGCACAATGGAATCCTGTGTTTCAATCTCGTGTGTGTATTCATCATGGATGCCTAATTATGAAGCACAGAACTAAAGCTGAACTGTGTACCCCTGGTTACAGGACCCAGGGGATGACTGGATTCACTGGTTGTAACTTGTTCCTCAGGGGCCAATTAAAAGCACGTCAGGTAAAGTTAAATAAAAAAATATATAACTCCTGTATACGACGGATTTTACTCATTGCTGAAAACTGGCATCAAGAGAACCTTGGTAAACTGCACTTTTTATTAACTGCTTTATATGAAACCTTTAGCAATACCTGTAAATTCCCATTTGTGTCACCATTTATCGTCAGAAACACAACTGGAGGAAATTTTTAGATACATAGTTCCTCTGCTACCCCTGTGAAAGAAGAAGAGGTATGATCTTTGCTGAGAAACTGTCTCTGCACTCTTGCAGCCCCTACAAGAAAATATTCCTTTCTCTGCTGATGTTCATGTAGAGCACTGTATGAAGGAATTTCAGATTCTGTTTATGTCAGTAATTTAATCATAGAGTCATAAGAGCGTGTTTATTTTAGCTCTGCTGGTGATGAATTCTTTCTGCTTTCAGATAAATCATAGTTAAGAGAGTTGTTGAATAATTCATCAATATAATTTTGAATACTTCAGTGTATCAGATCTCAGAAAATATACCTAGAAAATGAACAGGAAAAGCATAAAGCACCCATAATGTATGGCAAATGTTTGCGCATTAAAAATATGGGCTTTGTCTGTTTTTTCATTTTTATCTAGTGTTACACTGGTGTGGTTGCTTGAGTTTAATAGGAGTAGCTCCCTGTCTGCAATGACTCAAAGGGTAAAAGAAACAGGAATATGATCTGATATGCCTGGATGAAATGGAAAACACAGGAGTAGATATACCCATGGCAGTAATGTGTTGGCTCATGTTTAAACATAAATGTCTGTATCAACAAGCCAACAGCCATTAATAAACAGCTGCTAACCCTGCTGGAGATTTTATCATATGCATGAGTACTTTTTGCTAATGAGAAAATGCTTCGTTTATCAAAGTAACGCCGGTTTCATAGAGATGTAATTCAAAGTTTCTTGTGCTGTACTGGGAATACCAAAGGAAGTAAAGACTGAATTAATTGGTATTAGTGTACTGGAACAGATTTAGAAAAAAATAATTTGTGAAGAAATCTGCACTCTAATAAGACTGGAAAAGTCTTTAGCTGAGAAACATATTGTTTTGGGAGGGTTTGCTAACAAACTTGTGGGAAAAAACCAACAAATATTCGGGGCAAAGAAAGGTCAGGAACACTGAATATCTGGAAACCCCTATTGTCTACACTTTTGGTCAACAAAAATAATCTGAATCACGCATTTAAATGCACTCTGTAGGTAACTGGAAAAAAACAAGCATTCCCAAAGGTCCCTACATCCTCTCTTGCACACAGGAGTTTAATGCAAGTGATATGAACTACTGTGCAAGTGCTCCTGTCTCTCTGTAGCACAGTTGCTTCCACGAGGGTCCCATGTCCCTGCAGCACACACATACATTTGTTGTTTATTAACAGAAAGTCACTTAGTATGCTACAAAGCACACCAGAGACAAATAACAAAGAATTTGAAAGCGATGACTAAATTAATAAGCAGATATCAAAATGACATTAATATTAAACGAACTTCCAACAGTCTCAATTTGCAAATATTAAGCCGTGTCGGTTGTTGCACATAAGACACTCACTAGAGGCTTTTTTATTTTCCCAACAGAACAAAGCAGCTCTATATGAATGTTGTTTCCCTTTAAGGCCTTATAAATCTGATGCTCTGAGACATCTGGACACTCACGAAAATTCCTGAGCCTATAAACTGGTCAAGATGAAAACTTATCCCCAGAAACTGTGGTGAATCTGGAAATAAAAAACTATGCAATTAATTTTTAAAAGGTTAATTTTTTATTTTTATTTTTGTTTAACTGTTACTTCAGTTTGTTGGCAGAACTCCATATTTAAAATTCAGAAAATAAACATAGATATAGAAACTATTAACCAGCATTTGTTTTTGAAGCAAAATTGGAAATATGTGACTATGTGAATACTTGAAATATTCTTGTGGGAATCAGTAGTTGTAATCCTCTAGTTCTTTATTACAGCCTGCAGCTGGCATTTTGCTATGTTTGTTATATTCATTCTTGACTTCTTGAAGTCAGTCAACTCTAAAGCTTTTGAAAAGAAGTGTTGAGTTTGGAAAGGGTCTTTACTAAAGAAAGTTTCATCAAGGACTTAGAGAAGCTTGTGGAATCATGAGGTAATGAGAGCTGATCTTTGCAAAAGTCAGACAAGCTTGGGCTAGAAGTACAGGACAATTATTTTCTCTATCAAATCACAATGACTGTTGAGGATACCCGTTAAACTGCATGTAATTGCCAATCCTTAAATAATTTTATCATGTGTAAAGGAAGAATAGGGGAGTTATATGAGCTATAAATACTGAGTAAGAAAGCCTCTGCTAAAAGTGGCTCATACTCAGAGCAGTGGAGAAAAAGAGAGGAATGTGGCTCGTGAGCAGACTGAACAGAACCGTACTTTGACAAACATCATGGGAACATAACCATGTTATTTATTACCTATGTTCACCTAAGAATTTTAATATTAAGGTAATGATGCCAAAATTATGATCCTGAGACGATTCACCATTTGCAAGGCTGATGGAAATGGCCCCTACACGGAACCATATCAAATATTGACATATATGGCATCTTTATGGCAAATCAAGGGTGCAAAAGTTCCAGGTAATTTGTCAGAAATTCCTTAGGCTGAGGATTTACAAATGTGAGGTTGTATCAGAAGAGACGCTCCTGACTGGGGGTAGGACTGCTGTGGTCTCACTGGAATGACACCACACCCCATGCACATCCCTTGCCCTGGGGGGTGGCAGCCCGGATGTCGTGTGCCAGCTGCAGGAGGTCTCTGTGGCTTGGTGCATCCAGCAGGGGATCAACCAGAGGGAAAGGCAAGAGGGTCTGGTGGTGTTGGGGTGACAGCCTTCTGAAGGGCTGTGGAGCCCTGGTGCACATAGGGTTCTGCATATTCAATGGTGGGAGCACTCTGAGGAGGAGAATCCCCACTAAGTTAGAGCGATCTCCCGACGTCCCCCTGTTTGTTATGTCCCAGTTGCATGTATTTTCCCCTTATGTTGAATATTTATTCCCCTGTTGAATATGTATTCTGTTCTGGAATCTTCACCCTTATTCGATGTTCTATTGGTTTACCCTTCCCTAATCCCTCCTCCCTCCTTCCCTATTTGTTACCCTGGCTGTCCCTCAGATATTTGCTGTGCTCTGATTGGTTGATTTGTACCCTTTATAACCCTGGACCCTGGTTGAGTTTTTGCTGTTCCTTGCCCCTGGACCCTCTGGAAATAAACTCATTACTGGAACCCAAGCAAGGAGCCTTTCCCTCCTCCTTTGCCTCCGGTGCCTCCCCAACTTACACTCTGCGAGCCCCCTTCCCCACTCGGGAAGGACAGCACAGCAATAACAGCAGCCAGCTCCTGTCAGCAGAGGCCGGCCCCTGTGGCCAGGGACGCTGCAGGACAGCCGCAGATTCCCTCTGAGAGGGGTGGCTCGAGGGGAGCCGACGTGGCGTGGTGGGAAAAGGGGCAGCACGAGAGGGCAATGCACAGCACTGGCCTTACGTGTTGTGTGTCTGCTCCATCGGTATCTGGTGTTTCCTCGCTGACCTTCGGCCTGTTTGCCAGGCACACGGGTTACATCTTCTCCCTCAACACAAAACTACACAAAACAGTTTCTGTAAGAAACCTTTACCAGAATTTCTTTGTAGAATTTGCTGAAAGAGCGCGGTCTGCTGTTTCTGCTTGTCTGACAGTGCTGCCAAACAGCCCCTTCCTGCTGCAGTGGGATACAGCTGTTGGTACCTGAAAAAAATCAAGCACAAATTAACACTTGGCTTTATACTGATCACCACTTCTAGTTAAAGAGCAATGTTATCTGGTATGTCACTTCCAAAGAAGCCTTAGTACTATTTTTTTCCCTTTTTTTTGTGCTGTATATAGCTACTCACTGAACTACTGAACATCACAGTCCTGGAAAAAAGATGAGAAATACCAGATCATTTCTGGCAAGTTTTATTGTTTGGTTCCCTATTAGTTTAAATCTAAATTCTCTCTGAAGCATCTCATGCTATCCTTCTGTAAATTTAGACCAAGCATGCAATGTTGAAAAAGACTTCTTTTTACCCCGAAGAAAACTTCAAGTAAGATATGGAAAATATTGTACCTCATTTAGTCAAATAACCCTATAAGCATAAATATGTAGGCTTCTATGCATTCTAGCACATACCTAAAAATGGCATTGAGTTATCCAATATGAAATGCAAACAATTTGCAAAACTCTTATCAATAATATCAAAAAATAGGACTCTAGTGGTACTCATTTTGTTTTATACATGATTTAAAAGCATTGCTAAAATAACTGGTTTCCTAAGAGCATTGATATCTAAATGTGGATTGCTTTAGGATAACAATTTAATTTTACTGCTACATGATAGAATTTCTACCAGTGGTTTCATTGATAGGAGGAGAAGTCAACACAAGGTGGAACATGGGAAATCTTGATTATGAGGATACAAATTTTTATCCTGGCAGCAGGTAAACACTTTAACAGACTGCCTTGACACTCCATGAAAACTCCAGTCCTGGGGATACTCAGTGACTGAATAAAGCCTTGAGCAAGCTGTTAAGGTTGGATGTCCTTTGTGCAAGGGTGTTCAAACGCTGGGCCGGACATATGGGCCTGAAAACCCCAAATAAGAGCTGCTAGGAAATACTCATCATAAGACAAATGGTCTGCGACAAGGCTGCTCATGGCTGCCCTGTCAATACAGGTAAGATGTTTCAATGAGAAAATCAGCTAGGGAGATAAGTTCTCTTTACCTTTAAATGAGCTTTTCTAAAGAAAGTGAACTGTTAAAGAGGTAAATCTGGTTCCATGATTTTTGGAAAATAGGATGATTTGGTGAGGTATCTTGACAATGCTGGATACAAATGATCAATTTGGGTATAAGTAATTTTCCTACACCCTGTGGGGCTCCCTATTGTATTCACAGCCTTATGAAGTTGACAGGTATTATACAGGATATATGGGAGTATGGCAGATCCTTGTAATTTGGGATAGCATTTGGAAGAGGGGATACCCTTGTGTATATCCCTGTCACAGATGGCACTCGACA
Organism: Mohoua ochrocephala; assembly: GCA_013398855.1. NCBI lineage: Eukaryota > Metazoa > Chordata > Aves > Passeriformes > Acanthizidae > Mohoua > Mohoua ochrocephala. The sequence goes on from VZTA01010276.1 coordinate 234,388, forward strand.
CTTTGGGAGAAACTGAGCCAAGCTCCTGATCTTCATTCAGACCACATCCCAGACCATTGCCAGAGAGTGCAGGTGAGAAACTGTGCTTTGCTGGAAGTGGCTCACTAATACAATGCAAAACAATAAATTCAAATCATCATGAGAGTTTGGGGAAAATTGCAACCTGCCTTCCCAGAAAACTGGCTTTGAAGTGAGAATTGTTGCCACATACATCTGGCAAAAGAAAAAAGAAAGCAGTGACCACCCTTGGCATGTCCACACAGTGAGTCTGTCTTGGAGACTGATCCCTCTGGCTTGTGTGGCACTTGTCACTGTTCTTGGTGAGACATCCTGATGTGAAGACAGTAGCTGGAGAAGGCAGATGATGGCAGTCCCTGGTCCATGCTTCCAAGATACCAGTCTCCAAGGAAGAAGCCTGAAAATTCTGGTGTTAACTTGGATTCAGCTTCCCGCCCTGCCTAAAAAGCCTTGAAAATCCTGGCTGGAGACAAATGAGGATTTTTCCAAGAAAAGACTCTACATGTTTTTCGAGCTCTGATTTTCCTTTTTTTTTTTCTCTTTTGATAACACTTGTGAAGATTCGAGTTCTGCTTCATTTGTTTTAAGTTCTGATTGATGTAATGTTCTTCCTGTGAAGAAATAGCCATCTATTTGCCCTAAAAGCAACATCTATAATTTATGTACTTATAACAAAATGTTTGGGATGATATTCACAAGTTTTTAAATTGAATATAAAGTTAATAACTTCTGCTTATAGCAAGTGACTGAAAATTCAGCTAGAGGTCACCTATTAGTTCACAGGCCCCTCAGCCATTTTTATGAAATTTAGCCTTATGACAAGTTTCATTTCTCTTCTTGTCCCCAGCTGGTCCAGTTGCATCTCTCTCTACAACCTTTTTTTCTATTTCTCCACCCTGTGTTACTTTCCCGTAGCTGTGGTAGTTGGATGTGGGTAGTACTCTTTCTTAGCACCACTGAAAAATCATAAATGTGAGCATCCTATTTAAAACAGAATTTTAACTCTGCTTTGTACTGACAAAGGTAAGAAAATCTGAAGCAAGGGCTCCTTTGCTTCATGCTAGTGTACAGGTGCTGGTGTGGGGTGCCAGAATCAGTGAGCTCCTGTGTGTGCATGCCTCTAACCTCAGACATTCACAGGATGGCGCTTTCAGGTTGGAGGAGTGTCCTTAGAGATGGCAATACAGCATCAGTGATACATCACAAGAAACAGCCAAAGAAAAGTCAAATTATTGAAACGCAGGGTTTTTTACTACATATATATCCTAAGTGTTTTCAAATGAATGGCTGAATTGGCACTCAGCTCAAATCACCCAGATCTTGGATTTTCTAGCAATAATCCCTATGTAATTACACATTTGACATGTGAGAACTGCCAATGTGGTTTGACACTGCTTAACAATATGTAATCTTTCATGCTACAATCTGTAATTTTCATAGCTGCATGAGAGACTCTATGCTGTCAGCTCTCTGCAGTCTGGGTTCATTGGAACTGACAGGCTGCATATTTGTTAGCTTATTTTTGCTTACTCAACACGGAACTGTATATTGAATTCAGACTCTGATTAAGTGAAATTGAGAGGTAATTTATAGAGTTAGAATACTGTTAATCCACTCTTGCTGCTGTAAATCTTCAGAATGGATGGGCTGAGATTACTGTTGCCTATGGAACACAGCCTATTGGTCTCTGATTTTCCATCAGAAACAGATTACAGCTTCCATTTTTAGGTAGCTCTTCTTCAGCTGATTTCCTTATAAATAATGAAGAAATGTTGCAGGCATTATAAAATAAAGGAAGCTTTGAACTAGAGATAATTTCAGCATGTCTGACTTTAAGTCTTAATCAGAAAATTATATATGGGGGTTTCCAGACTCAAAATCCACTTTGCTTTGATTTGTACATAATATTATGAATGAGAGTGGGAGAACATGCACTTGAAATATGACTTCAGTTTTCCCTAATCTTTTTCTCACATATGGAAAGGTAACTATCTGACGGAAATAAAGCGCAGGCTCTAGAATCAGAGAAGGGGAAAATATTTAAGATCATAATACACATTGTGATGGGACCATTATGAAAAGTATTTTCAGAGGTTTGTAGACAGCTCTTGTACTTAGAAGACAAAAAAAGTCGTGTCTTAAAACCAAACAGACACACTAAACACACACTGAGAGATTTGACAGAAGACATTAGTTAGCGTACCTTGCTGCTTCTTTCCACAACGAGTGATTATAGCTCTCTTACTTCTGCCCAAACTCAGTTCTGGTGCTTTAACTTTCTTTGAGGGTAAGTTTTTTTATAAGCAGAAGAGACCAAGTGACACTTTTAACTTCATGTGAACCATCATAATAATTAGATGAATACCCTGAAGGCATGTGTTTTAGGCTTTACACTCTACACCCTAGTGACAGGACAGTTTATTTCACTACCAGTGGCTTCTAAAAACTTTTGCAAAATGTCCTCTTCTGCTAGTTTTTTCTTCTACTCCCATGATGAACATCTGTGAAACACTCCTTATGTTCATTTTATATACTTTATTTTTTTCCGTAGCTTGAGTACTGCGTAGGCAATTCAGCTGCTTCTTTCATGAGGCTGACAAGTAACAGTGGCTAATCTGTCTAGGTAGCAAGAAGGTAGAAGACTGTGTCTGATATGTGCATGTAATTGTTGTATGGATTGAGGCCTTCTCTATTAATCCATCCATGTCCAAAACTCGTTTTCACATAAAAACGAAGCCTCCTTACAGACATCAATATGTTGCTGTGAGTAAAAGACTGGTTGAAAAAATGTCAAATCAAATCATTTGCAATGGTTTCCTGGAAATAAGAGGATTTAAGTGAGTAAGAAAACTAAATTAAGAAAATTACGTTAGAGCTCCAAGTTGCACAGAAGTTCAACTGTTGTCTGTTTTCTTCACTTTACTTTGTTTCTTCTATTTAACTTCGTACTACACACTTTGCCACTAATTCTTTCTCTTCTCATATTCCATTGCTTTCAGAGGGTTAAAAGAAAAGGGAAATAAGTAGTTCAGTTTCATATAGCACTTAAGCTATTCCTTTAGGAGTACATTTCAGGATGGGATATGATTTCTTGACCTTTTTTTTTTCCTATGCATTGTTTCTGCTTTACTATTTTATGTTTTCTGAATGCTTTATATTATATGTGAACACTGAAATCTTCCTCCAGTAGTATATTACAAATTTTTCCACCAATTAGTTGCATGAATGAACTATTGAACTTTCATTTCAAGTTTATTGAAATTAAGGCAATTTTTTGGATCAGTCATGGATGCAGTCGCTACGGTATAAAATCCCTCACGAACAAATATTCACAGGCTAAATTTCAAACATTTCCTTATATTGAAGAAAAGTTAATGTATAAATTAATACTGTGGCACAGACAAGACCAGATAGGTTGTGTTATTTTTTGTATCAGACACTTAAGCTTCCTCCCAAGCCCCTCAAACTGGAGTAATGACACTTTGGGACTGACATGAAATTATAGTACTAAATTACCTTTTTGTCATGTCCCCACTGAGGCGCCATCATCCTTCTTACTGTCCTGGCATCTCAATGTTTAAAAAACAACAGTTCAATAAAAATCATTAGAAAGGTGGAGTATGATTGAGCGGCATCTATGCTACACGAACCCACAGGCAGCCATCATTTCCTGGCTCTTGGAGCAGTGGTGAAAATGTAATGCTTGAGCAGTGCGTCGCTATGGCTGGCTGGTTCTTTGCCAAAGACACATATAGTTGCACGGATTTTGAGCATGCTGCCACTTTAGGGTTGGAAATGAAGCACTAAAAATCAATAATTTGGCTTCAGTATTAGGTTGTGTACAGTAATTTCATTGTGGTTTTATTAGATCAGTAAAATACCCTCTGTGGGACAGTATCACAAGGAACTAATTCATGTACCAAGCTTGAAGCCTAATACACACCTTAGAGTTTAGAGAAAGGGATTTGAAAGAGGTGAAGGAGCTGTATAGAGGCTTTAGTGTTTAAAAGAGTTTTCTAATGAGAAAAGAGTAACAAGAAACTAAAGTCTAATAAAGCAGATATTGTAAGATTTGAAGTTTCACATTACCTTCATTTGCTTTGTAAATTGCTAAGGAAACAAGCTCCTGGGATGCTTTCCCTAATATGCCCTCATCAGCCTGTGTCTCCTTCCTCCCATCCATGCTGTACACACAGAACTGAACAATTAATGATGTTGAGAATTCTTAAGCTTATTTCAATTAAATTTGAACCAAAATTTGATTAAAACATCAGCGAATGTGTTTGTTCTAAATGTTGGCATATGTCTGCCACCTTTACACATGCTGAGTAAAGTCTGCCTGCAATTTGTGAGGTTTTGAACAAGTGAATCTTTGTGGTGCTCTCTCATCAGCAGTTCAGATTCTGCTCTCATTTTCATTTGCGTGCAATCTACCGAGGGAGTTTCCTCTATAGACATGGGATTTGGAATCATCCTGGTGTCTGACATTACACTGGATTTGTGTCACTGTGCTTGGAAATTGGAATTTGAGCCTCAATCAGGAAATTAAACTCTTGAGCAGAAGTTGTTCCCACAGACCACATTTCTTTCATAATAATAATCATATTGGTCAAAGAGGTGCAGAAGTAAGTTGTGTCGCTGGCACAGCTGAGCTGGCAGAAGTCCCTAAGGTACTCGCAGCTCTGCCAGTGACACATCAGGTTTTTATTGCGTGAGAGAAACGGAAGATTTATTTAAACTGCTATAAATTGGAGCTTTGCCTTACAGGGCATCAAAATGCATTTGTCTGGCGTATCTGAAAGAAACATTTCTCTAGCAACAAAGCATTTTAAAACAAAAAAAAACCCTTAAAGGACAAATTGCTACTAATCTGTGCTGCATGAAATACCAATGTTTTTATAGTACAATAGCAATGGTAACACCTGACATGAGACATGAGGACCAAGTAAAAAGAAGCAGTGCTAAAAGCACTTGTTTGGTTTATGTCCATTTATCAAACGAGTTAGTCAAAATTGAAAGAAATTTACCTCTAAATTCTGAGAAATATTTGAAAAGTGTCAAAAGAGACTGTGAGGAATATTTATGAGCAATTTCACTGTCCTCATGTGTTTCATCACAAACATTTAACACTTCACAGAGTTGACTTGCTTCCGTAGCATTAATTACTAATTTTCCACAAGATTTACTTACTTTGTGCTCAGTCAAAAGATACAGAAGAGATAAGGAGAGACCAACACACTCTGGTGACAGTGAAGTGCAAATTTGTGGCATGAAGTACAGTGCCACTGTATGGCAGGTGGGGGGAAGTCTTGAACCCCAGAACAACATGAGTACCATTGTTTTAATGAAAATCATGATATAATGAAATTGTTGTTCACTTTCCGTGCAGTCACACATCTCAATGTTTTTGTATATCATGAATTTTCTATAATAAATGAATTTTATGCATACAGAAAACTGAATAACTGAAGACAAATATGCAAATAGCTGTGGAAGCACTATCTGCCCATTCCACATACAGTCTTTGATATTCATAATTTGTTTTCAATATCTTTCTATTTGCTAGAAAAATCCACAGGGCTTGCTTTTGTCTGTGCCAGATGCCTCTCGGATGAGAGGAAGTAGTTGCCAAATTGCTCACCATGCAGTAGAAATGGCAACTGAAAGTGATTACACCCAACATATGGTCCAAAGACAGACATCTGCTAACAAAGATTAGGGATACTGTGGCAGATTCTCGCTTGTCCTAATGAGCCAAATAATCCTGAACATAAGTCCATTAGAACAAATGAGAGTAGCCATCAATGAATTTTGCATCAGACCTGCCTCTCCCCATACACTCCTATGCTTTGCAAGCCTGAATGTGCAGTGGTATCATGGGAGATGTAGGTGTATTTGCCAGAAATATTTCATAAAACCATTTTAATTAGTTTCAAAGTAGTAAGAACAGCAAACCTAGAAGTAAGAAAAGTAAACCTAGCAGTCTTAGCAAAAGCAGAAAAACCTTAAGGTGGGCACCTGGAGATGGTAAGTAGCACACAGAGGAGACAAGAGTAAGTCCATTGTTTCTCCCGTCTGAAGATGAAGTATGCTCTTTGTTCCCTATCAGTTTCATCACTGGAGAGGCAGCGCTCTTCCACAAACATTAGCAATGCAGTCTCTTAAGGAGGGAGGGGAAATTGTTTGCAATTACAGAGTTGAGGATTCAGGGCCGTGAGTTCCAGGTGGAAAGAGCTCATAGTTAAGTACCTACACGGCAGATGCCTGTCTCAAGGTGTCTTGTCCATCTCAAGGTGCCAAACTTACTAAACACTGGGGAACCAGTGCATGCAATACTGCATCACCTCATGGCACAGGGATGGCAGAACAGCAGTGCTGGTGGAGAGAATGGCTTGAAGGAAGGCTGAGTGCTGGTCACTGAGGAACTCTGCTGACAGGTAGATCTGAGAGTGAATGCAAGGCCTCCCAGTGAGGTTCTGATGTTCTGGTGTTCCGAACAGGCCAGAAAAGAAGAAGAAAAACCAAAGTCCCAGGGAAACAAAGGAGTTTAACTCTCCATCTCTCTCTTTCGAGAAAAGGAGCCAAGAGCCAGGAAAAAGCAGGAAGGTGCTTTCCTCTGCTCTGCAGCAGCAGCAGCTATCTTATCCCCTGTCTTTGAACACAAAAACTGTTTTGAAAATTTCATCTGACTTTTTTTTCTTTCTCTCTCACCCAATTTTAAAGACACAGAAAGGCACAGGAATCATGTCTGGGCATAGAGCAGCAATAGGGGATACACATCACAAAGTCACCCCAAGACAGGAGACTCTTCTGAAGTGTCTCCAGGTGTATGGCAAAGCTGAGGTCCTCCCCAGCTTTATGAGAAAAGAACCTCTACTGTGCAAGTCGTTTTTCTGGGTCTCTGGAGTGTTACTTGATACATTTTCAATATTGTTTGTAAGGTATAATGGAAACAGTCCAATAAAGAGGTAAAGCATTAAATATAGGATTGTTAACATCATTCCTTTTTGGCTAGGCAGGTAGAAGGGATGCATGCTTTTTAACTTTTCAAGCATTTGAAAGAACCTATCTCTAAAGTTTTAAACGCAAGTAATTTAAAGTTATGACTTAAGAGAGGTAGGAGTAAGTCCCTAATTGTTTTTTAGTTTTCTACATGCTTCGTTTTGATCTTGTAACCTAAGAAGGAGGCTAAGGACCATAAACTTTCTTCAGATTTAGACATCTTAATTGGGAGATGTTTAAAAAAATTGGGAATCAATGAGAAGAGGTGGCTTAACCCATCTACTATCTAACAAATAATCACAAATGCCTGAGCAAGGGTTAAAATTTTGCTGTTTGACTTATGGAAGAGATTCATTTTTCCTTGTAGCTGCAAAAATCAATGTGCAAGATTGTTCAGATATTAACATTTCAGAAGGTGACATGTCTTCTCTTTTGATTGAAGAATGTTGTTCTGCCCTCTGGTCTGGAGATGACATTTTGCAATCTCTCTTCATGTAAATTGATAACACAGTGGAATTCAGTCTTCTCCAGCGTCAGAATCACCTACCTTAATTTCAAATTGCCAAACATCTGGGTGTATGACATCCTAAGGATCTTTTTTTTCCCAAGTGAAACAATGAAAGAGGACATTCTACTTGTCAAGCACTTAAATAGTCTGTACTCATGCTTAGCTCACTATAGAAAATTAAAAGTTAATTTTCCTTGATTTGCATATTTGGTTACCTGCTGGGTTTTGATTGAATACTCAGGCCAGAGGCTAAACTGAAGTGGGAGTCTTTAATCCACATTTTGCCTGCATTTGTCTGGCAGATCATATAAAGTAGCATCTTCAGGATATTTCAGTGTACAAAACCTCTTTACATTTTTTTCCTATTTGTGTTCAAGCTTAAAACCAAACCACATAGTGCAATGTTTTGGGAACCCTTTAATATTAAATTAGGAAAAAACCTGAGGCATTGAAGGGAGCTGAGTTGGTGAGACATGTCCTCAATGTACCTTCAGAATTAGGGCTGGGGTTTGGTGGCATCATTTAAGAAAATATTGCGTCTACATTCTGTTAAAATAACCCACTTTTGTACCTCATCCATCTGTGATGTTGTCTATTAGTCTCATATGAATGAATATAACTTTGTAAATGCAGAAAAAAAAAAATCATAAATGCAGTATTGTAGGTAATGTATCCGTGACTTCCACCTGTGTATGAATTGCAATGGTGGATGGTGGTAAATGAGGGAATTAGACATCCTTTGGGTATTCAGTAATTTGTTGTTGCAATTGACTTATTTTTGAAACATTTGGAGACTCGTTTCTACTTGTAAATTGTTCTCCTAAAATGTATTTATGAGTCAATGTCTTAAATTAGGTCTTAATGGAAAAATGGATGAAGCCTTAGATAATTCTTTCCTCCCCTAGTCATGCAAATAAAGTTAATAACTGCTGTCTTTCAGTCTTTCTTTTTCTGTTTACTTTCAGTTGCTAATTAGTTGCAGTGATCAGAATTGTATTCTTTTGGCTGTAATAAATGGAATTCCAATAAGGAAGACTGAAGTTGTCCTAAATATAAACTGAGCTCTAGTAACTTTCAACCAATGTGTAGAGCTGTCAAGCTGTTTGCAAAGGGGTATTTGCAGCACTCGAGTTGTTTTGTTTCATTCTGTGGCTGATGTAGGGGAATTGTGCGATTTTGGTACTGTAATTGTAAAAGATTAATTGTAAAAGAGGTGGAAATTTACAGGAGTAGATCCTAAGCTGGAGTCTTTTAAAAGTACATTGAGATGAAGAATACTCATAACTGCACAAAATGTCAAAAAAATTAATCTTTTAAATATGGTTGAAAGCAAACTACATGTGTGAGTAAAAAGTTATAACTATATCACTTCAGAAACCTTGTGTCATTTATGTTCCCAGGTGGTTCAATACTATATTTAGATATAGACTGAAAAAATGACTTAAGAATCCTATTCTGCTCTCCTGCTGAGCTTGAGTTCTGAGCAAATGCGGCCTCTACCAAAGCAGTTAATGGAGTACTTACTCTACAAAGGTTGAAGAAGCTGGTGAACCACAAACTGGAAATAATTACTGTTAACATGTTCAAGGACACATCTTATATTTCTGTCATAGTGGAGCTTGATTTCTACTGAACTTTTATGGTGAGTTTAAAGCAATTGGTAATAACAATATGTCCCTACTGAAAATGTCAGCAATGGAGTCCTCAGCATACATGTAATTTGGAGATTGATATGATATGATGATATTGTGGACACTTGTATCAAAGTGTCATGGTAATCATTTATATCATGGTAAAAAAGCCACAGAAGTGATTTAATAGATTTATATCTGATAGGACTTCTATAAGAAATTGTGTAGCTGTTTATCTCTAGTGTGTTTCAACTGATTTCTGCAAATTTCCATTTTCCTTGTAGGTCTCATTCACTCAGAACGCTTCTCACTTACAGTGATGTTGTGACCTACTTTTGTATAATTATTGCAAACATGGCAAAGCTGATTGAGTTTCTTGTCAGTTAAATCCTCTATAATCTTTTTTAAAGCATCAAATTAATATCAATGGGCAACTGGAAACAAATGTAGTGTAACCAACATTGGTTTTGTTGAGGGCATCCAGAAGTAGGTCAAATATGATCTCTTCACAGGTATGCAGTCCTTTAATTGACCTTTTTCCCATGAGTTTCAGCTGAATCGTTTTAGCATTTGGTAGTCTTATAATATTGCTGATATTCACATCTGAGTGTCTTATGCTTTATAATTCTAAGATATGAAAACATACTTTCAAACCATTGGTTTACTGAGCTCCAGAAGTGGCACTCCTACAGCTGAGACAAGATTGAATCTTCCCATTTTGTGGCATCTACTTTCCTTCTGAGACGCATCACATCCCGCACCTTGGAGCAGCCCTGACCCCAGCAGCTGGGGCAACTGCAGACACAGTCACTCTGCTGAACTTCCAACATGCAGAGAGATGCTACTTCAACTATACTGGATACTTCATGTCGAGTATTTGGAAATTTAATTTTGCAGTCCTAAAACTGCAGTTGAATTCAAGAGGATTTATAAAACAATATACTGAATATGTTATATAAATTATAAAAAATCTGAAATTATCAAAGATTTAGAAATAGCGTGGTATTGTAACTCTCAAGTCAAAAAGTCATATTTTTACCTTATTAACATAATATCATATTCCTGCTATGGATCACTTTTTATATAATTTACCAGAAAGCAGGATTATTTGCAGTTCAACAAATTTTGAAGTAATGTAATGTCTTGCATAAACTGAAAGTGGAAGGCAAGAAATGTAGTTAAGATGAGTCCTACCATACATTTCTCCATTATATTGCTGTAACTTTCTCATCAGTCAGGGAATGGATTTGTTAGGGATTCCCTGCCCTTGGGCAGCTCAGGGAACCATGTCAGTCAAGGAGGTCATCCTCTTGGTTTGGCTCATCAAATGCACAGGAAGACATAGAAAAAGAGGGAAGAAATGGCAGAAGCACCAGGTGGCAAATACTGTTGTTGTTGATGTAGCCTGTTGGAAAGCTTGGTTTGGGGGCTGGTTTTTAGTTCTTTAAAGATGCATTGTGGTGTTCACAGGTATCAACTTGGACAAAAATTGTTAAGGGTGTATTTTTATTAGGAGTTAGTGGAATCTGACTGCACTACTATGAAGTTTTCTGCTGTTCTTTTTGTAGGTTTACTAAAATCCTGCGTTCAATCACTTAATTCATTACAACTGAGCAAACACCCAGAGCTGTGCCTAGACATTTTATTGAAGCATAACAAAAGTGAAAGCAATCTGTGGAAGCAAATAAAATTACATCTGTTTGCTGACCCCAAACTTGGAAAAAAGGGAGTTAAATTAACTACTAATTCGTTGAGTAAACTCTTATCGACTTCTATCTACAAAAGCAATAAGACCCAGGATGGCTGACAAACATTAACGGTCCTCTCAACACAGAAATAATAACTTAAAGAATCATAATTCTAAAATTCTCTACTATGGTACTATTACAACATGACCCATGGTATTTAACAATTTTGGATGGAGGGAAAACCCTTCTGTATTAGTACTTGATTGCTCATCAGATTCTCAAGTGTTTAAATACTTCAGATTACTGTCTCCAACTGCTTAGGAAGGCTCTTAAATTTTTTATAATATGACTAATAAATAGATCCTTGTTTGTGCAGGTTATACTCTTAGAAAAATTGCTCACTCTTAGAAAAATTGCTCACTCTTAGCACGCAGGTGTGATGGTATGTGCTGCAATCCAGCTATCCATTGTTGGCAATATTGGCATTCAGGTGATGGTAATGACAATGGTGCCTTGCCTCCAACTTTTTAAATATGCACACCTCTACCATTCTGCAACTACCAGGGATGTAACCAGAGGTTTTGTCTGATTTCATGTTACCTCCATTCATCTTAATGAACCAGGCCAGATAAAAGCTTAAAGAAATCCAGGACAAAATGGTGGAGTTGGAAAAAGGGTTAACAATGTTTTGCCCGTCTCTCCTGGTACCTTTAGTTTATAACAATGGCAACAGCTACTCCCTTTATGTTCCTCATTTTTGAAGCACTACAAGCATCCTCAAGTTCTTGCCAGTTTGAAATTTGTGTGCTTGAGTTGTATGAGAAAATTGGCGTTGTCTTGTCATGCGATGTCTGTCACTCAGCCTCCCCCAGCTTGGAGACACGATGTCTGCTTAATGTAGCAAATTAGTTCAGCCGCACTGTCCTCATCTGTCCTCAACTTCTGCTGCATTCCCTTTGCTGGAGATAGGGTAAAAATCTGAAACATGGGTAACTTTTGGCAAGTTTTGTTGTGTCCCATGCCTGAATCAGATCCTCTGCCCTGTTTAATAAGTTGTGTTTCAGAGTTTCTCTTCCATATGAGGTGAAGAAGGGAAAATATTATGAAACCATGGATACTGTATATGTATATATTTAATTTTTAAAAAAGGAACTCATAATATACTAGTGCATAAATGGGACAAAAAAAATTTCCATCTTATGCCTAGAAAATCATATAATCTATTATAATCTAATAGATTATAATAATCTAATCTAATCTCCATAATCTATTAAATTCATCTCCTTCCTGAAATAATCAATACTGAAAGTAAAGTTTAGTCTTCATAACTTTTTTAGTGTGTTACATTTGTGCAATAGTGAAAATTGAATGCAGCAGAGAAGATGGAGTGCCTCTTCAAACAACTGAAATGAGCCGTTCCTTAATATTATTTTTAAATTACTAATGAGTTTTCCCTATTTTCTCAAGATTATATTACAGTAGAAAAGCAGTACTATATATGAAAGGTTTTTTTTCCTCTCAATGACTGAAATTTGCTAGCATTCCTTGAGAAAGATCTCATATTTCTATCAAATGATCCACTTCTGCTATTTCTATTTGTATTACTGGTATTTCAGATTTACTTAGCAAAAAGTATTCCTACAGTGTCTGCTTAAAAACATAGAGTGATTAGTTATATCAAATGTATGCACATTACCCCACCTGCTGAAAATCTTTAAAGTTAGGTTTTACTGAAAAGCACAGTTCTCATGTTAAAGTAATGGGGGGAAAAAAAGCCATGTAAACTAAAGAAAACACTATTTTGACTCAGATGTTTACCAAAAACAGTTATTTCTATTAAAAATTTAACTCCTACATTCATCTTTGTGTGTTCATAGAATCACAGAATAGTTGGAAGGGACCTTTTAAAGGTCATCTAGTCCAACACCCCAGCAATCAGCAGGGACATCTCCAACTAGACCATGTTGCTCAGAGCCCCATCCAACCTAATGCTGAATGTTTTCATGGATCAGGCCATGAACCATCTCTATGGGCAACTTGTTTCAGTGTTTTACTGGAACAGGTTCTGAGGAACGTTCTGAGAACACTTTTTGAGGACCAGGAACAATTATCAGGACCTGAGGCTTCTCGGTGAATGTGGAAGCAGCAGTGTTTTAGATGCCCTGCTGTTATCACTGTTTGTGCTATTTAGTGCTTGCACATTTCAAGTCTCTTCGAACGTTTACTTTGGAGACAGCAACAGAAATAATGTGCTGAACTAGAGCACAGTAGGTTTCTCTGTTTCTTGGTTGCATCACTGGAACTTGCCTATGAAAAGGCAAAAAGGACTGTGCTGAATCAGTGTAACTGAGGGCAGGTTTAAAGGTTTAAAGGCTTAAAGGTGAATGGAGACACTCTTGACATGCAGTTCTGTGAGTATGAGGGTACATGTTAGAGCATAACCTAAAGTCAAATGACCTGCCAGGTTTCAATCTGGTCTGAATCTCTTAATCCTAACTCCAGTCTGTTGATGCATACAGGAATGCAAGTTCAGGGTATGGGACCAATGAGGTGGAGGGGATGTTTTTGGATAGTCTGAGCAGCAGTTCACTTTATATTTTGTTGCACATTATCAACACTTCAGTTACACTGATTAAGACTCTTTTAAATTGATTATGCTGGTCTAAAAATATACCAATATTTATGTACTAATTATACCTGTTTATGTCTCTGCCTGTTTTAGTATCTTTGGAACTTGTGATCTCAAAAGTTCTGCCCAGCTGAATTGATTTCCTCTCAGTTTTGTGGTGGTGGAACGTTTTTCTAAGTACAGTGTTGGGAATAATCAAAATCTAAAGATTTGTGTCTTTTCTTTGGAGTCTTATATGTGTAACACACCTGTCCATTCTTTTTTATCAACTGTTTGGAAAATACATTTATATTTACTTTTTTAACAACATTGATTGGACTTTAGAGTAAAAATATGGCAACATTTAATATGGAAAATACTTTCTGGTGGGAATGATGCCCATAAAGGTTTCATAATATTTTCTTTGTCTGAAGATCTAGTACAATATCGTGTTCAGACAATACTTTTTATATAATTCAATGTTAAATGCCCCAACACAGTAAAAAAACTCCCCACTGGGGAGGAAAAAATGGCATTGCATAACCAAATTGGAGTAATGTACAAACTTCTTTAAAAAGGTCAGGGAATTGATGTCTACACTTGGTTTAGGTGAACAACAGGTGAAACACAGCAGCTAATCTTGAGAAGATTGCCTGAAACAATTAGCAAACTTGGACTTGACTGCCAAAAAGTTTGACTAGAAAAAAAACCTGACTTAAGATGAATCAGACCAAAACATGCTTGGCTTTGTTTGCAACGTGGCCCAGAGTTTTGTATTATTTGTACTGCGAGAAAAAGGGTTGTTCTTTAATGCAAAGTACAACATCTCTGCCCTGGCAACTTCAAGGGCAATGCTGTTGAAAAGCATATCTATTGTACCCTTTGCTCACAGTAATTTCTGGTTTCCTTTTCTTGCTTCAGGATATCAGAAAAAGACATTGTGATTATAGATGCAGATTTGCTGGTGGAAACAAGGGAATTTTGTCTTTGTTTTAGTATTACCTCTGGTGTCCTCTTACTTTTTTATGACTAGAGATGTTGTTACGTACCCATTTGCTCAAGAGATCTAAATAATGAAGAAATTTGCCAATGTTGCTCAGCACATGCGTGAAGATTTGGCTTTGTCCGGAATTATTTTTTAAACATGCAAGCTGTCTACCTACGCCATTTAGTAGTCACACATGTATGAAGTGTTTCTGATTCATGTTCCTTCCTTGGCTGCCTTGGATTTTCCAAGTGGAATTACATGCAAGATGTGGTCCAGTGTCTTGTGTCCCTTAAACAGCCCATCTCCCCCCTCTGCCATTCAGACTGTGACTGCATTTGCTCTGATCATTGGCACAGACCGACTCTCAGCAGGAAGGAAGAATGATCCCCTTGGCTTTTCCAGACTGTCTGTATCCCAAATGCACACTTACTCCTCAACCACTGCCATCTTGTAGCATATGCTCTTTTTCTTCCTCAGAGTTTCTTGATGTGGTCACCCCCATACAGGCCCCCTGGGCCAAACACTGCAGCTGTTTGGAATGATCTTTTGGACACATGGGAAACCTAAGAGTGATTATAAATTTGGCAGACAAATCCAAGACATAGCCAAAAATGCCCCAGAACGACAGTTTGTTTGGTGAGCTTTTAAAATAAGTACCTATGTCACAAGGAAATATACATGATAATCAGGTTTTTTTCCAAAACTCTTGTTTGTTGCTTTCCACATTGATGCCTCCAAAACACAATAGGACTACAAGAATTGACTGTGTACACATGTTATTTAGTTTCTATAGGAATAAGTCATGTGAATCACCAAGGAGTGGTAGATCAAAAATTCAGCCTTACTACAGCTCTTTTGCACCACAGTCACAATCCCTGGAGGCTGGAAGAGTTCATTGAAGCACATGTAATTTAGTGTAGTGAGTCTCCTTCAACTTTTTGAAGTTGATCTTCGGTTAGCCTAGGACAAAGAGGAATGCCCCAGAAGCGTGCAGCCAAGTTAAGTTGGAGTGTAACCAATGTCCTGTCTTCCATAAAAGAAATTAATTTTTGTGGAGCAATATTCAAATGCTAGAGAGTAAACAGCACGATATATTGTACTGAAGTGCTCTTACAGGGCTCTGTGTAGTGATTGGAGTCAGACTGTAACACGAAATTTACTCTGTATATTATCCCTGAGTACTTAAACAGTTTCCCCAAAACACATTTTATCAGCTAGGTTGTTCAGCTTAAAAACTGCTAAAGGAACTTACAGGTCTGTTTCCATGGTTTACAAAAACACATCCTATAAATAGATTTTCCTACTGCAAAATCCTCTGACAATTAATTCTTCCAATTAAACCTTAATAACATATACTCCTTGAGAATTTGCATTTGTGCCTTAGGCATGGAACCATGCATAGTAA
The DNA here is from genome assembly GCA_013398855.1 of Mohoua ochrocephala. Taxonomy (NCBI): domain Eukaryota; kingdom Metazoa; phylum Chordata; class Aves; order Passeriformes; family Acanthizidae; genus Mohoua; species Mohoua ochrocephala. Next base: position 250,236 of record VZTA01010276.1, read on the forward strand.
TTCCATGGACTATAATAGTCCTCGGCCTACCCTGGGATCAAACTTGTGTCCTTATTCTTCCCCTGTGTTTATTGGAAGCTTTTGATTCCATCAATCACACCGAGGCAATGTCAGCTTCGAAAAGGCACTGCTGGGTTACCACGAGTATTATTTTGGCATGTTTGGAGTAGTCTCAGGCAGAGCTCACCGATAGTTATTCTGCTCAAATTTTTTTTCTTCTCATAGCTCTTCAGGGTTCCATCTTCAGACCTTATTAGTCTTTTGTTGTTTTTTAAATGCTGGTATCTAGGTTACAGTAGCCTTTTAAAATATTAGATATACCATGCAGATGACAAGGCTTCCTTCCCGAGCTGTCCCTTCCAAACTTGGTTTGGTTCTTGTAATTTCTGAGCTGCCCTGAAGACTTATTTCTGAGTTTCAGCCAAAGAAAAAGCACATTATTTTGCTTTTGTGAGTCTTTTTGACAAAACATAAGCTTTATGTGTGGAACCCACTATCATGCTGGACTAGCTCTTTCTTCACAGTCCCTTTGAGGCTAATTTTTCCATTTCCTGTCACTACAGATTGCACTCTTGGAGGCAGTTTTAAATCAGTAATGTCTTTGATGTTTTTCTTTTACCATGCCAGGAACATTCCCAGAATGACACTGATGCTCTCCCAGGCTGTCCAAATGTGTATTCATGGCAGGCTTCCGCTAAGCTGCTGTAACACTCTCCCGCTCTGTTTGCTAGCTTGCCAGATGTGAATAAGCTCCAGTTAATTGAAAATACCAGATTTTGAATAGGTTGCAGTTAATTCAAAATGCTATGGCTGATACCAAAACATGATGTGGCTAAATTTTAACCGTTGCATCTCTCTTCAGTGAAAACCAAATGACAGAAACATTTATCGGATGTTTTGAACTTTTTCTTCTTAGGCTTCCAGTGCTCTTAAAGAAAAATGTACAGAAGGTCTTTCCAAAGAAAGCTGAATGCATCTGACATAACTGGAGGTCAGGTAGACTAAATGGACTTGGTGTTTTTAAATGGCAGCTGGAAACGAGGTGCTAACATTGTGAATTGTTTTCTGACACTGCTGTGGAGTCGCGTGCCTACAGATGGGAGGAATTAACTTTCTGTCTGTCGCTCTAAGAGCTTCTTTCCTTTCGCTTGTGCCCTCTAGTATGTTAAGCTGGAATTTAGACTTTTTGCATAATTGTGTTTTTGTGGTTATGGCAAAAACAACTCAGAAAAAAGATTCTGTTTTGTTGTCACTCTTTGTACATCATGTACTTTACAGTATTTATATTCCATCTATTTTGAATATAAAGAGTGAGGCTGTTTGCAAAACCAGGTATTAATACTTATAATACTGTATCTTGAATAAAATATTTCTGTGGCTAGGATTTTGAATAGTCGTGCTACATTGGAATTTTTGTATGTGCTAGAGCCATAGCCACTTCTGCCTTCCATGATGCTACTTCAATTAATAAAACAGCTATTCAGGAAAAGATTTTTGTGAAGAATATGGAAAAGCCTATGCTTTTCTTTATAACTGGATGGATCTATTAATATCATATGATTTAAATAAAACCCCTGAGTTATCTATCTGATGGCAAAGAGGCTCCAGGCAGGAGGGTGTGTGCTAAGATAATACAAGTAGCTGAAAAGGGCAGGCAGAATAACTGAAGCTATTAGCCCAACCAGGCTGACGTCAGTCCTAGACAGCAGGGTGAACATCAGAATGCTGATATGGGATTTAATTATTTACAATTCAAAAGATGGGAATATGAGTCAACCAGCCTCTATGACTTGTGTATCTGGTATCATTCCCCTGATAAGTTTGCTTCATTAAAGCAATTGTTTGCATATCACAGAAACTGCCTTTCATACAGCTCTGAACTGCATGTTATTGTGATTAAAAGTCAACACTATCTGATATTGATTAAGTGTAAATTAAATAGATTTAGACACTTGGTAGCTGGTATATATCAAAGTGGTGTCATGGAAGATTTATCATTGAATAGAAGTATTTCAAATAGGATTTTGCAGAGATGACTTACAGGTCAAGACTATGAAATGTTTTTTAAATTACTGAAAAAGTAAATATAAAAACAGTGTGAATAAAATTTATGGATGATATAAAGTGTGTTAAAATATTGAGAACTGAGCGGCCAAGTTAAGCAATCTGGATGTCTTAAACTGGTAGGATGCAAGCGGAAAGTGAACTTAGATGTCAGGGTTCCTGCCCATAGAGAGTCTTGCATGAGGAGCTGCACAGGCTGGGATGCAGCTCTGCTCCTGTTGCCTCTTTCTTGGCGTGCTGGTTTGTCTGAGGAGAATGACACTGACACTGCTTCTGGCACCTGAGCCAGCTTCCCTGCCTGGCTGCTGCTGCACACTGGGGTGTCTCTGCAGCTATCCAGTCCTCCTGCAAGTGTGGTTACAGACCAGTAGAAGAGGGTCCCACAAGGAAGACTGAGGTTTGCTATTGCCTTCAGAATCATTTGTATGAGAAGAGCATGAAAGTAATATTTTGAGGTCTTAAGCTATGTCTTCACGGTTAGTTGTAATTTATTTACTGACACTAAGCCTAAAGAAAAGCGAGAGAACAAAAAAGTTTTGTATTATGTAAAATCCATTATGGAAAACTGAGTCTATAGAGATTACAGTAGTTGCACAGGTTGCATGGGTGAAAAAGGAATTCTGAGCTGAAGGTTGGTACCTATGTTTCAGGATTAGGATGAGTTAAGGATGGAGAATTATAAAATTAAGATATCTGGATTTTCGGGGTCTATAAGCTTAATACAAAGTTATGCGTGTATATCCAGAATTATGCATATGTTTCTTTGCCTGTTTTCTTTCTGTCTGGTATCAAATTTTACAAAGAAGAGAAGTAATTTCAAAAAATTCAGGCCAGTTGCTGGTTGGTGCCATCATTTACATTAGGATAAATCCACACGGCTATCAAAAGGAGGGTGTGCAATCCTCGTTTCCACTTGATCTCTTTTGTTGGCACCAGCACATCTAATGCTCCAGGGTGAAGAAAAGTCAAGGAACAGTTCTTTCTAAATTCATCCAGGAACACTGTCTTCCAGCTCAAATGCTTCCCTGACTTATCCCATTGCGAGGCCATTTGGGCTCTAGTTCTGGTGGCAGGTAAGCACAAGGGAGGCACTGCCTTTTCATGGCAAAGCTGCAGACTTGTGTTGGATCAGGGCCTTGAAAAACCTCACTGGCTACTCAGAACTGGTTTTGCTATTCTCCTTGTCATGGTCATGTTTTGCTGCTGCTCTCCTTCCTTACGCGTGGGATCTCCAAACCCGTGGTTTGCTTACCCATCAATAGTACCTCGCACACCTGTTCCTCTTGAGGTTGATACTTTTATTTCCCAAGTGGAAGGCAGCTTTCAAGGGATCAAAGTTGTTGTGGACGTTGTTAGGGATGACATAAAAGCTTTGCAAATGGAAACGGACTGGTTTTTTGTCTGTTTTTTGCCGTGTTTGAAATACTCCAGAAGAATAGAAAGAGCGATTACACCAGAAATGGATCATCTAATTTTCTTTCAGGCTAGTTATACTCTTCTGGGTTCTCCTTGTTGCATCTGGCAAATCACTCAGTCAGAAGGACAAGAGTGAAAAATGGATGGTTTGACTCCCTAAAGCAAATGTAGCCCAAGTGAATTACTATATAGTACAGAGCATGAAGGTATCAGATGAAAACTCTCATCCCAAAACCATGTGAAACAAATACCACATTAGCTTAAAATACAATTTAAGAGATGTCCATGTGGAAAACCTGACTAGAACTACAGCTGACTTCTTATGTACAGGAAGGTTTATAATTCACATTTGCTGAAAAGTTCAATCCAGCATTACTAAGACCAATTCACGGCGTTCTGTATGAGAGGAACAACTTGCAATAATACTTATTATAAGTAACAAAGAAATTATGGAGACAGGGAAAACCAGAGTGATGTTTATAAGCCCAAAGTCTGGCAGCAATGACACTCTGAAAATGGCAGTGAGAGCCACATACTCCAGTTGAAAAGAGGCAGCTGCTCTGCTGAGAGATGGATGTTGTTGCAAGGCCAGGGATGTTCCTGCTAGCATACCTAAGATTAGTCAGAAGCATGTAAAGAGAGTGAGCTCTGCTGGAAAACAAAACAAAACATTTGATAGCAATATACCTGTTTTACTTTTCACAATAATGGAATAAAATATTTGGAATAAAATACTGATCCACCTAAAAATAGTTCAGAAAACCCTGAATAATTGCCCCATGGAGACATGAGGGAGGCAAACATGAGGTGCAGAGCTTGTTTTAAATGTGTGGGGGCAGGGTGGAGGTCCTGGGTCCCCCATACGTGAGAATTGGGTCCCCCAATAAGGGGAAGGGCAGTAGCTGTGGAAGAGGATCAGGATTTCATACCATCCAGTCCCTCTCCAAGCTGCTCCCTGGGGCTTCACTCATGACCTTTGGAGGCCCAGTTATCTTCTGCTGCCCCACCACCTGTAACCATGCTGACATCCTCCCAAAGAAGCCAAGCATCATTCTGGCTGTGACTGACAGGGGCACAGCTTTCCAGAACAGCCAGGGAGGTGGAAAATAAATCGGAGATAGACAGCGTTACAGCTGCTGCAGGTGGTGAAAAACAAACACAGCTGTGTCCCAGAGAAAGGTCCTTTCTTCAGCCACTTGCAACATTGAACGGGGTGGGGCAATTTAAAGCTAATAACTTCATTGTGGCCTTTCTCCTTCCTGGCGTAAACAGGTGAGAGAAACAGAAAAGGAAGGTAGGTAAAGAGGAGAAGTTTGAGATAAAATGAGGAAAGACCAGGCTGAATGCAGTGGAAAGCAAGTGTAAATAAATGGCTTCTCTTGGCCTTCCCAGGCATGCTTTCCACCAAGGTGTAAATTCCAATAACATGTGTGTAGTCTGTGAAGTAATTTAGTGGAGAAATTAAAGTACTAGCAAGTGGACAGTTAGGAAGGACTAGCATTAACACGTTCAAAGATCCCTAAGTAGCTCTACGTGATGGGAGGCTGGCGAACCAGCACTCTGATGATGGAAACAACTTCTTTCACTGGCATCTAAATGACTGTGGTTATTACTGTGCTGCCTAATGCACAGAATGCTGAAACGACTCTTGTTTTTCATGATAAAATGCAGTGTTTCTCCCTCTGGGACTTAATGTAGGTGGCTTTTTTGTCTTGCTTCTACATGATTTCCATGCCGCTGCAGTCACTCTGTGAGCATTACTGGTGCTCTTGTTTGCGCAAAGGCTTTTTTCCAACATTCAGTTTATAGTGAATTTCTCAGGAACTGCATTATATTTTTTATCATCTAGTTCTGCAGTCTTTCCATAAAATCTAACCACAGCATGGAAATATACATGGTACATTTATAAAGTCTTCCATATGTAAAACAAATTAAGCTCTAATATTACACCCCAGGCTATTGTGCTAGTGGGAGACCAGGATTTTGCAGTTGCACTCCATGGGAACATTGCTGCTTTCTGAAGTGTACATGTTGGGTGATGCATTATCTACCTGATGCATGTTTGAAAGTGTGACCTGTGAACTACTGGGTCAATAAAAAGGGGATACTTCAAAGGACAGGCTGGAAACAGTATGTATTGAAGTCACAATGGTGACAGCTTGTCACTTTGAGCTGTTTCAGGAACAATATCTATCTAGCCAGCGCGCAAATATGAAGGTGTTATGACATTACCAAACTCATGGATTGCAGAATCCACCAAAAAAGCCTGGTAACTGAGAAGCTCAGCTTGATGTTGCTTGATGCACACCTTGCACACCTGAGCCATCTTGGTTAGAGGTAGACATCCCCAAGAGAGCAGTTCTGCTTCATAGGTACCAAATATGTGATCCTACAGGACTAAAAACTGGGCTACAAAGACCAATCATGAGAATTAAATCCTAGTCCTGAGATTGCATTAACTGGTGCCAAGGACTATTTCGTCTCTCAGCTCACTCTAATGAGGTCTGATTATTTGCCTGTGATTCTAAAATACAGAAATGGTGTTTCTGCACTTGCACATCACACAAAACACTCTGTCTTGCTGCTTCTGTGGACAGGTATAACTGGCATGTTAGTGACTGGGTGATTCCCACAGAGTTTTTCTTGGCTAAATGTGTCCTGTCAGGAAGTGGCTTCATAAGTGTTCAGACCCTGTCTGAACTGAGAGCAAAAAGTTTCCTAAAAACAGCTGATGCTTCCCTTCTGTACTTCCACCACCCAATAAGTTGCTTCATTACAGTCAGAAAAAGCTCCAACTATTTTGTTATTCTTGGAAGAAAATTTAAAGAAAATTTGCCATTCTCTTCCCCCTTCTATTTTATGAAAAAAAAAAAGAAAAGAATTTGGAATACATTTTTGAGGATATAAATTATGTACAGGCCTGTCTCCCTCTTTTACTTTTTATGTTATGTTTTCAATTTTGCTCCTAGTGTATTATCCACTCACATCCCTACACGTTAGGCTGTGCATTTAGTAACACAACTTATGCGACAAAGAACATACATTTAGAAAATGCAAGTGCTATATTCATAATCAAAAGGCAGTAGCTGTTTTTACACTGGTCTGTTAAATTATGAAATCTTTTCTTTCCGTCTTTCTCTTTCAATCAATTAGAGTTTTTAAATGGAAGCCAAAAAGACGGACTCAGTGTTTAGTCTGAGACTGTGAAAGCTACATCTCTTGTCTTCCTAGCTCATAGCAGAGTACAGTATTATTGTAAAAATATCCAAGTAATTTGGCAGTATTATTTTTCCTTGTTTTTATATCATGAGAGTTTCTTCAGGATAAACTTAAAAGAAGCATTACAAAACCTTGAATCGTTTTGCAAAGAGCTCAATACAGCTTAAAGAATTGAATAATGGTGCTTTACTTGTGCATGCATATTTGAATATAATTCCAGTGTAAGACAGAAACAATCTGATGCTCAGATGATCTTTCTTTTTCAGTATGAAAATGGGGGAAAAAAAGTGCCCTTTTATCATCATGTAAAATACGGTGATCAGTACTTTTTATGTTGCAATCATAGAGAAATCTTACCTGTATTTAGGATAGCCTGAGCATGATTTTGGTAGAGAGCTCAAAGGCAGAATTTTCATAATTTGCATAGGCTTAAAGTTTACATATCCAACCCTTATAAAAATATACATGTCCAATCATGTAAGAGATGCATCCCACATCCAAGGACAGGCTGTGGAAGCTCCTCGCTGAGCTCAGCCATACCGTGCCAGCTCCCACAGAGTCCCACTCCTGTTCCGCACAGCACTGCTGTTCTGGCTGCCCTGCTCTCTGCTGGACACCCCAAGGGGCAGCAAATTTGTGCTGCTGCTTGCCAGCAGATTCCTTTTCAGAGGAGTGTGCAATGGGCGTAACATGGATACAAATTTGACAGTTCTGTGTTCCCTACCCAGCAGCTGGCTTTTTCCTTTGATAGAAGAGTCTGTCTGGAGTCCGGAAAACACTTTCCAATAATTTTTTTAGTGGAATTTTTTTTTTGCTTCTTAGAAATATAAACATTTCCTTTTGCAATGAAGAAAAAAAAGTCCAGCCCAGCTAGTTGCTACCAGCACAAGTCTGAGTGTCTCATCACATCAGACAAAAACCCATTATACCCTACGATCGTATCAGATTTCTGTAGTTGCCATGGCTCACAGGTGGGCTTTACATTATGTTCACCTGGTCTGTGGGGTGAGCTTCAGTGCAGATACTTGGGGAAATGAAGGTCCCACCACAAAGAGACTAAGAGAAGACCCCAGATTCTCAGAGAAGCAGCTGGAAAGCCAGGCAATCCCCATGGTGGGGATAACCACACCACTCATCCCAGGCAGGTGTTCCTGGCACAAACAAACTTGCTGCTACAACTGGCAGGTGGCTGTAATGACTTTCAGCAGAGAAACCAGCTGGTGAATGGCCATTGGATCTGCATGCCTCCTTGCTCCTCAGCAGCCAGACTGGTGTGCTGTGTTACAGACTGATGGGTTTGGCACTTTCACAGGCTGCAGAAAAATAGAGAAGTTTCTGCTCCTGTCTGTTTTTCAGGTATATCTTGCTATTTGCCTTCTAGGACCTGTAGACTGGAGCAGGGAATTGCTGTATATGTTGAAAGTATGAAGGGAATAACACAGCAAATGTTCTTTTGCATTTCAGTGTTCTCTCTGTTTTGCTGGATCTGTCAGTCTCTCCAGCAGGAAACATAGCTGTAACTCAGGAAGGGTTTCAATTATCTTCTTGTTTGCTGGAAATAGAAGAAACCTCAAGCTGACATGTTTCTGAAGAAGAATTCCAAGGGATACATACTTCATACCACAGAAACCAGAAAGAAGAATAAAAAAATAAAAAGAAAAATTCCTAACTAGCTCTAAAGTCTTCACTGTCCAAAATAAAGGGAAGCAGAACATTATTAGCTTTGTTATCTATTTATTAGCACCTTACTATCACCCGTGTCTTCAAACTGTAGTATCATACATGCTGGGGCACCTTGCTGGCATGCTAATGAGCTGGTTTGTCGCATGTATCATATATCTCATACTTACAAGAAAGAAAAAAATAGTCAGAAACTCAGTTTTTAAATGTATGCAAAAGCTACTGCAGGAACAGGTGGACCTCAGGGAAATGTACACTGTGGATGGTTAGAGAGAGGTCACAGTTTACCACCTGAACCGTCTCCCCTGGGTTTTAACAGGACGAGTACATCTCAAAAGCTGTCTTTTTTACACGAGTAACTACAAAAGAGTATAAAACTCTTCTTTTTCCTGCATGTTAACACCACCATTCTCTGAAAGCAGAGAAAGTTCTGCCTTCTCCCAGCCTTCCTGAAGGCATTGTCCAGGGATAAACCTTGACCCTGAACAGTCTTTGAGCTTAATAGTCTGTTACTTCCATACCTTGGGAGCAAATATGACAAGATGGGTTGAGCCAAGGAACCATTTAATAGATAAGTAAGATGAATATTGGAAAGCATGTTCAGGTTAATCCATATAACTTTCTAAAAAAAGCCATTTTGCAGTCTGTTGCTCTAGTGCAGAATTTCCCCATTGCTGCGGTTATTCATATGCTGTAGACAGCAAAAAAAAAGTGCTCCCCCTGCTAATTTTTTTAATTTTAGATGGGTTTTTTTTGGCTCTACAGGAAGCCATAATGCATCACACATGTGCCAGCTGAACCCTGCAGAGGTGAAGCCAATGTCAGCAGTATCACCTCCTTTCCAAACAGTTCAGTAGCCTGTCAACAAACAAACAGCTGGGGTCACCCCACCCACCAGCACTCCCACCCAGCTGGAATGGCTGGCTGGCAAACCAGAAGTGTGTTGCAGATATATAAAAAGGTAAGGGTAAGGAGATGCCTTTCCACCTAGGATCAATAAGAATCTTAAGCCTCTATACACATCCCCACCCACGCAGACAAAGAGCAGCTCCAGCTGATGAGAGAGCACATCAGTCGCTGAAACCATTTGGGCTACTGTGCTGAGGCTGCCCAGGAGAAGGCTACACACTGCTATACTCTTTGTACTGGGGAAGGATTGACGAGGAGAAGGGCATTGGGAATCCCTTCCTGGAAGTGTGGGAGATGTTACAGGCCTGGGAGTGAGCACAGTAAGGGGCAAAGTTTTCTTGTGGTCTGAACATGAACTGAAGTATAATTTTTTGAATAATGCTGATGCAAAATCACATATTCGATGTTGATGAGTGACTCTCCTGCTGATTTTGACTGTTTAGAAGTCTGCTGTGGATTTTGTTGGACACGGCCATTACATACAGTTGCTCAAGTAAAGAAGTAGAAGATGATTGGAATGATTGAAGAAAATGCCGTGCCTAGAGCAGATTTAACTGAACTGGAACTTCAATTAGGATAGCTGTTAATATTGCAAACCTTATGAAATTATTATAAGTAGTAGTGCTCAATAAACATAAACAGCTAAAGCTATGACTCCCTGTCTGCTCTAAAATACCTTGTTCCCAATATCAGAGTATCATTTCTTCCTTATTGAATGACCCCAAATAGTGTTTCCTATATAAATCTGTAGGTACTGGTCTGAGTACCTAGACTGAGCTTCTTCTAAGCCTCTGACAGATGAAAATGTCATTGTATCTTCTATTAGTATCCTTCCTACTTCAGACTTTCAACACCATATAATTGAAGAATGAGTAAATATTTTTTTTCCTTTTTCAAAGTGCAGGTCATCTTCAAGCCCCTGCCTTTGGAATAGGAGGAGAGAGGCCTTTGAAACACGGCTTCTTAAAGAAGAGCAAGTGTTACTCATTTTCATTTTGTAGTGTGTTAACTGAAGTGCATTTAATTACTTCAACAGTGGAATAATTTTTTTTTTTATGCAAAATGAAATCAGTATTTAAAAGTTTTTATCTAAATTCTGATGCTTCTCTTTGGAGTGTATGTTTCAAGTCACAACAAGTCCTGTTAGTTTTTTTCCAATCGTTTGGAGACAAAGCATCCAGAAAGCTTATATGCCGGCATAAAAAGGTGACATTTTCAGGGAATGAAAGTTATCTTCACTTCTTGGCCTTGCTCACAGAAATTTCTAAGCATTTTAAGTTATTCTGGCATCTCTAAGCTATGAAAACCAGATACTGCTTTAAAATCTCCCATTTTCCCTGACCTATGAGTTCCCAAAGCAAAAAAAAAATTGTTTTGGATTCCATGAAGTCTGTCATTCTAACACAGTTTTAAACTCAAAACTCCTGTATTGAAAACAAAATAGTACTGCCTTCAATTTTTAGATTCAACTGGTAGTATTTCAAATTCATTAAAAAAAATGTACTGCAGCATTTTCCATACGGGGCTGAACAATTTTGTCCACTTCTTCCTTCAATTACACCTTCAATATTGCTGGGAGAGAGAGTAGCAAGAGGTGTTTAAGCAATAGAGGAAATAGGAAAGAAAAAAAGGTAGATGTTGTTGCCAGAATAATGGAACCCCAAGGACAGTGACTAAATTTTCCTACCTACAGATCAGCTCACAGACTAAGTTTCTTAATAATTAGTTTTAATTAAACTTCTTTTTCTGTATCTGCCATTAATTGAGCACTTATTCCCATCTCTGTGATTAACATGGATTGGGCCAACATGTTTGTGTGATAGACTGTAGATTTTTTAATTGAGAAATTATTTTTAATTATTCACGCAGCTTTAATTTCTTTTAGAATTGGTCAAATCGTGGGTCTGAAGCAACATTCACAGACCTGTTAGTTTCCTACTTCTTAGAAAAGAGTGCAGTGTGTTTCAGGAGGGCTTTGAAAAAGAAAAAGACAAAAAAAAAATTCTAGCTTTTTGCTCTTCTCTATTAAAAAGAGTTAGAAGGGTCATAGCACTCCTGTGAAGTTCAACAAAAAATATTAAAAAAGCTAAAAAGTAAGATAACCAGCCAGCTTCTATCCACCAAATATTTATAAATGTGATTATATTTAATCAAAAGAACAAATAGCTAAAAGTCTTTATTGCACATAATGGCTCCAGGGATCCTGGAGGTGAAGATGACTGGTTAGATGTTATTTGCTGATTTGGTTCTATTCCTCCAGTGACAGATCTGTTACTTTCCTACTGTCTGCCTACTTGCAGTAGTTGGTAAGGTGATGCCAAATTTTACAGAAAAATAAATATCTAGAGGTGGGAATTAGCTGACAAAGTGTATGAGCCAACGATCAATATTCACTTTACAGTCCCCAGGGAAAAATAGGCACTTAGAGGGCATAATTCCTAAAGCAGATGTCTAAAATAGCTGAGCTAAACCGAGCCCTGGAAGTGCTGATTTCAAGCACAGCAAGAGCCTATAGCTCAGAAGTGGAGGCAGCTGTAGGATGGGTCTGGAAGATATTTCCTATCGCAGGAATCTGATTACAGAAGATGCTGCTGGAGGGTAAGGCGGCCTCCATGTGCACAGAGCTGATTGTTGTGCTGCGTGCAGCACACGTACCTGAGAGCTGACTTGACAAGTGAGATAAAGCTTAATTCCTCCACATCCCAGCATACTACACCAGGTGTTAAATGCTGCTTGAGAGCCCAAGTAGCTTGGAGGGCGATGGTTTCCCTTTGCCTTGGGTTTGTGACTGGCAGCGTAGATGTTGTGTGGGAGGGCCGAGAGAGCAGAATAATGGTGGAGTGGTCTGGCATGACAAAGCCTCCCCCTTTTCTTTCCTATGGATCTCCTGAAGTTGGTATTTAGCAACATTTACATCTACATCAGAAGAGTGTTTATGGGTAAAAGTAACAAAATCCTTGGGAAGAAGGCTCCAGTTTAAGGAGGTTCAGGTGTCACTCAGTAGGAAGCCTTGGGTAGCAAGAGACGGTGGAAGAATGGAAGAGACATGTTTTCTTCAGAGTAGAAGAAAATTTACCTCTAGTATTTCCTATCTGCTGGTCTTCAGCTATAATCCTTTGCTTGCTGTCAAAATAATTTTCAGACACTTAGGGAGGGTAACCTTCTGAGCATTTCTGGTCACTCTATATTATATGTATATAATAATATGAACTAAGTTAAAATAAACTGAATTCAGAGAGGCTACTTGCATAGCTAGGGAATTTTACAGTGCTTAAGACTTTGCAGAACTGGATCTTTCTTACTCTCCCAAGCCACATACTGTAAAGGAATTTTTATACATGAAGTCCTAAACAAAGACTCCGAAGTACAGGCTGAAAGAAGTTATCCACTCTAGTCTTTCACATATTTTAAAGGTTTATCTGCTGCACTATTTTGAGTATACTATCTAATCTCCCTTTAAGTATTTCCTCTTCTGATATCCCAGAAGTTTCTCTTGGCAGACTTCTCCATTGATGAATAACTCTTATTTGGAGATTTGTCCTTACATCTAATCTAAATTTGTTGTGTTTTAGGTGAACATTTTCCATGAACAACCATGATCAAGTCTCTCTCTTTCATCTTGTTTCTCTCAAAAACTTCTTAAAAGTTCCATATTTTGTTTAAACTGCATGTCCTTTCCATCTTGTTCCTTATATCTTGCAGCTTTCTTAATGTTCTTCATCTTTGCTGCTTTCTCATCTTCACAGTGAGAAGGTCAAAGGATATCCTAAGTGAGGCCTCAGCTGTCATGTGGATACATGATTTATTACCTCCCTACTCTTAAGTACAGTTCTTTGAATATGTGTTCTTTGTATACCCGTATTAAGTCTGATTTTCATTTCTATCGACACAAAGTCTAAAAATGCATTTTAACTAGTTATTTTCAATAAGTTTTGGAATAAAAATAGTTCACTGTGTACCGTAAGTAGTGACTGGGACAGATCACATTTTATTAAAAACATTTGGTTTTGCAACATACACACATTTCTCCTTATGTGCTGTCAAATGGTTTCCTTCCCTTCCCTCATCTGGGAACTCCATGACAAAACTTGCTGTTGACCAGCGTTTCAGGTTTCCCACATAACAAAGACTTGTAAATAAAAAATTCCACACTCTCCTTTAAATACTCCAGTCTCCCAGAATGCAAATTTTTGTCTGGCCTTTACTGTCTTTCCGTAAGTTTCTATGTTGTTATGCACACAGTTAGACTTTAAGACACGGACTATTTAAAACTAAGGATCAAACTAGTCCATGCATTCTACCAAGAAATAATGCTGATGAGTCACAATAATCTGCTTACTATCCATTTTAATCATTATTTTCTTAGTCATGCAACTCATTTTCACATGCTCTTTGGCCAGCAGTCACATCTCCCAATTTAAGGAATGTGGCTGGCACTCGAAGCCATGTATATGGTCACTCCTCTGAAGGGTTAAGAGAGGTGCACCTCTCTCAGGTGATCCACTTACTCAGGGTCTGAGAAACAGCAGTATTTTTCTTCCAGAAACCGCAGAAGAGCTTATGGGGACTGGGCTCCTATTCTCAGTACTTCACCTCTGTAGTCAGGTAAAGTGAATTCACGCAGTTGCCAAGCTGTGAGTCCTCCAAAAGTGCTAGGGAAAGTGTGTCAACAAACCGTGAGTTCTCTGCTGCCCTCATGGCAAACAAGGGAACATGCAGTCCTGCATTGCCTTTCCTGCCCACTCCTGCTCTGGAACACCTCTCTGGGCTCATTTAGGATTTTCCAGTACACGTGCTTTCTTCAATTTTCTGCAGTATTACATGGGATGAAATATAAAAATTCATCTACCAATGACTCTTTCATTTGCAGCATCATCCTTCTCCTCCATGTAAAATTGTGTTACTGATTTAACTAATCTGATAGTTATGTTAGTTCAAACATTAATAACATTTCTACTACCCCATCATTAGCAAAGTATACATAATGTGGAAGGTGCTGCAGTTAAAGACATCTTGAGAGGACTTTAAAACAAAGCTTCAAGCACAGCTGGTCAGCATTAAGCATCACAGTGCTTACAATCCCCAGTGTTGATGTTGACATGAAGATAATTTCTGCTGTCTGGAGTTCTGTGGCATTAAGAACTAAGTGTTTTCCAAATGTCCTTCTTAGTATAGGTACTCTGAGAGTCTTTTCCCCAGATCCTAAGGAGTTTACACAGTTCTGAAAGCGTGTTTAATTGTCTGGTTTATTTTCCAAATGCCATTTAAATCCATCTTTAATCTTCATTAATAACAACATTATAATTACTTCATTAACTTTTCCAGATAAAGTGTTTAAACTCTTCAAAAGCAAATAGCTATTTGCTGGATGGTGTGCTAATAGCTTCCTCTAATACCACAACCTTGAGTTTTAAATGTATTTAATGAAAACATGAAGCTCTTGTTTATCGTAAGCATGTTACTGAAACCTGAAGAGCACGTGGTACAAGGGTAAAGATAGCAACTTGTTGTGTTACATTGATTTAATGATGCGTTTTGAAAGACCGGTGAGGAAGAAAGCTCAATTCATTTCACAGGGGTAAAAATAATACCCTCAGTCATTAGCCTTAACTTGTTTTGACATCTTTGTTTCTGTGTAAAGGTTAAGTAATGTGGTCAAATTTTATAAGTAATGCTTTATTAACGGAGTACTTGCATTAAGGTTGTAAAATTGAACACCAGATCAGGAAATAATAAAAAGTAAGGGTTGTATCATAAAGTTAACTGATCCGTACAGCTAGCGTTCCCCAGATAAGGTACATGCTCAGCTGCCCACAGCATGTGCAGTTGTGAGTTACTGCTTCTGAATAACTTAACCTTTTAGTTTCTTCTCTTTTGAATATTTTCATTTTCAGCCTGAATGTTGAACGAATGTAGCTTCCTACATTAATTTTTACTTTGCCTTTGCTGGAAGAAAAGCATAGCATGTTAAACCCCTGCGCCTTCTGTTAGTTGAGTATATGAATTACAGTCTGCGACTACGTAGCTCTCAGGCCCAAGTCTGTGGCTAGTGTACCTGCTGACATGGAAATCCTGTGGTTTTCCCTGAAGTGCCTGTGTGCACATAGTTATAGTCAAGGAACTTGTGACTGAGAGACGACAACTTCAGCTGTTTCTCAGATGTGTGATTGTCATTTGGATGCCTCTAGTGCGTTTCAAGGTGAACTCAAACGACTTCAGCGGGCTGCTTCAGAGGGCAATGTAGCATGACAGTTTTTTACTTTTCCATGAAATGAGATGGAAGCATTTACACAGGCTGCTCTGAGGTATCTTCTGTGAGGTAAAAGCAGATAACTGATGAGTAACAAAGAGAAATTTCCAAAATGTCTCTGCTGTTAGTCTCTGGACTGGACAGTTCACTTTCTTACCCCCCAACCCAGCGAGCAAGGGAAGAAAATAGGAAGAACAGAAGTGAGAAAACTCGTGGGTCAAGACAAAGATAGTTTAATAGGTGAGTGTGGTGGGAAGCACAGCAAAGTAACAGAGCCACCACATTCCAAGGCAAGCCAATGCCCAGCCAGTCTCTAAACAATGGTTACTTCGGGAAGCCACCCCCCTTGTTCTTAGTTTTTCTTGGGTTTTGATAAATTTTTGTTACATGGTATGAAACAGCTCTTTGGCCAGTTTGGGTCAGCTGAGTAACTGGTAGTGTCCACTCCCCTTTTCCTGCCCACTCCTGACCTCACTGGAGTGAGGCAGTGCGGGAAAAAAAGGCAACTTTGCATGTTGAAGTGGTGCAAGCACTCTTCAGTAACAGCCAGACAAACACATCTTATCAACACAGTTTTAGCCGCAAAGCCAAAACACAGAACCACACTGGCTGTGCTGAAGAAAGTTACCGCCATCCCAGTCAAACTCACTCAGCCAGGTTTCTCCAGCAGTTAGCTTGCCTGGGGAAAGCTGCACTCAACACCAGGGCATTTTGTTCACAGGTTTTTTTCAGGTTCTAAACTGAAAATCTGAGTGTTAATATGTATATGTATATGCTGCCACGAGCTCTTACCATGCAATATTAGCATGTAAAAATTATTTAATGGCAGCAAGGAAATAGGACTTGTGGACTTGTACATAGAAATATATTCAGGGGCTTAGGTTTTTAAGCTGAGAGACCTTTTGACGTAGAAAGAGAGATGCACTATGACACTGCATATCTTTGAAGGGACTTGTTTGTGAAACAAAGGCTGTTAGAACTGAATCTGCCTCATTGGTCAGGTACTCACTGCTGCCATTCTAGCTGAGCACGTTACTTGATTTGAAGACTGGATAATGTAGCTGAGAACAAACAATAAACTATTGAATGAATGATCTTGTTGCACCCCACAAAACAGAACAGACATTGTGGGATGTCGGTGAGGCACGTCTCTGAGGGAAACTGAAGATGTAAAGATGCAGATACCAAGACGAAGTATGAAATCTTGCCCGTATCGAAGTGAAAGGAAGTGTTGCCATTGCATGGAAGAAATTAGAACTTCGAGAATGCATTAACAGCTTGATTCTGGAAAATGTGCGGCCATAGAGCTGTGCAGTGAAACTTGAGAGATCTCTGTTGCGTTATACTTACCTGGCTAAATTGAGCCAATTTATTTAGCCACTCAAGTGTGGACAATTTCAGCCTACAAAGAACTTCAGAAGTAAACCTTGTTACTGAGTAAGGATTCAGTGAAAGGAGACTAAATTGGCTGTGTTTTACCCTGAGCATTTCGTAGGGAAAAAATTCAAGGCAGATATTTAGAGACTCATGGCAAGATGACTGGAAATGAACATTATTTGTTTCACATACAGGAAATAGATATTATGGAAATTTATGTATAGGAAATACATTTCTTGATGTACTGCTCTTACCTATTCCATTCAATCAAAATTCACCATGAAAATTTACACTAGGTTTCCATTTCTGGTACAACAACATAAAGAGTGACGACTGTGTATTAAAAATGGGCAGAAGTGGGAGAGGGAAAATCCATCAGACTTTTCATAAGCAAAAGTATTTCTTATAAACCACATTTTGAGACGAAGTGAGTATAACTAGTAAGGCATGCAACTGGAAGGAAAGAGAAAGGCAGTAATACATTGATCTATAACCAAGGTTCTGCCTGGGACTGTGGTTCTTGGCTCTGCTGGACAAAGGTCATTTGGCTTACAAATAGTTACTATCTAAACAGCAGGGACTAAACTAAGGCCAATAAACTGTTTGTATGGATTGTGCAGGGAAACAAGCTAATGACACACTGAATGAGAGTGTCTATTTAATGCTGGGCTTTTGCTGGGGGCAGCTTGGAGCACAGTAGTGAAGAAAATAACTCTTTGTCATCAATTGCATTCCTTTCTAATGAATCTTTTAATTCCTAGCATTAAACCAAACATATTCTAGATGTCTGCTCAGATCTTTTCCTATACCCTCTGATGCAGAATACAAGCTCAAATCTGCTAGACCTCTTCCTGGAGAAAAGGAGAGGATGGTTTTAGCATAATTAGTGTTATCTTAGCATTACATGCAGATATGTAGATGTGACAGCACAGTAAATGGGGGTAATAAGTCTAGGTCACTCTCAGCTTCAAGAATTAGCTGTATTGCTTGAGAATTACATAGAGGTTTCTTTAAAAAATAAAGACCTCAGAAATAAAAAAGATCTGGCTATGACAACTATTATGATGATTAACTGCTGTTGATGCTTTAGCAGAGACATGCAGTGAAAATATAAATAAATTTCATTCTGATTTACATTTGAGGAAAAATGATTATTTTTCTACAAGTGTTTTTTAAACAAACAGATTCTCTCTTACAAAGGTAGCATAGGCAGGACTCGGAGAAACTTTTCATGCTTTTGCCAGCAATCTAATGAAATCACAGCTTGGGGGCCAGCAACTAAAGCATGAGATTTCATGCCTGGCTACAAGAGCCTAAATCCCCTGACTGATTCACAATATGATGTTTGGGTGAAGAGATGGAGGTAAATGGGTATGTCAGGAGGTAAAGGGGTATGTCAGGTGTAGAGTATGAAAGCTAGCTGAGTTTTCACCTTGAAACTAGGGTAGGTAAAGCACATGTATGGGCACTGAAGCAGTGGCGGGAAAATCCGTGAGGGAGTATTTTTGATAAATGAACGTGATGTTCATTGTGGGGTCTGGGTTAACTAACAGAAAATGTGCTAGCCTAAGGACAGAGCGTCCACCATACTTGAAGTAATATCTACTATCTAATATACTATTAGCTTAATAGCCCTCTTAAAATTCCTTTGTTGTTGCAGTCTTGGGAGTCTGATGAATTTTAATTGGCTTGACTCATGTGAAAAAACTGATACTCATTCGGGAACTGGTCACGAGCTCACTGGTGGTAAGGGAATACTTGGCTGTGTAGTCCACTGCAAATGCTTTGTCACAGGAGCATGAACTTGGCCAGGCCAAGATCCTCCTCTTATGCAGTGAAGCCACAAGTGAGTTATCTGTCCCAAAAGAGTTGAATGAAGATCATTACACCGAGCCCCTGGCCATATATTCCTGATTCCCCATATACTGTATAGAGAGACTATTTTAGATGTATTTATTGAGTGTCTTACAACTTTTATTGGTATTGTTTTCCAATTTTCTCAACTTCTAAGCCAAATGCCTTCGGTATCATGAGGCTGAATGTTTATGCCTCAGGGAAAGAGGAAATTATAACTAAAGAAGTATTGCAGCCATTAGGAATGGACATTAGAAATAGCTTTTCTGTGCAGTATATTATTTAATGATCTTCAAGTCATATATATTGGGCAGCAATAAGAAATGCTGTAGTCCAATAGATAATGATAATTTCCAGCTTTTGGGTGTTACACTGTTGTTTCTAACACTCCATAGGTCAACGGGAAGCCACATTTGTGTCTCTTGTGCATTTTGAGTTATAGACAATATATCCAGGGGACAGAATGAAAAAAAAATTGTGTATTTTAGAGCTTATTGTTTGTTTTTTTTAAAGTCAGCCTCTCATAATTTGATCAAATTTTGAAACTTTTCTCATTTTCACTCATCTTTTTGTGTTCCTCCATCATTTGTTTTATTGCTTTTTTCCCTATCCTCATGCTCTTTGCTGTCTAACTCCCCCTGCATATCAACAGTGTTTTAGCTTGTGGAAGAGCCATAACTAACAGTGAATCGTGTCTGAATATAATAAAGTGACACATAATTTTCCCTGTAATTAATTAATTAATTGCCTGCTGAAGTTCTTCGGGACAAGCAAGATGTATTTGCAGAAAAGGGTTAGCGAGTAGCGAGCAGGCGAGATGATGAAAAAAATATGTGAAATACACGTGTCACTGCTCTGCAGAGTGCAACATAGTTCTTGGCACTTCCTCTATTTCTATTTCCCTGTTTAGGTAGGGGTGTGTCTGTTAATGTATTGCAATCACACATTTCTGACAAAGACAGATCTGTCACCAAATGCTTAACTATTACATTGTGTAGAAAAGGAACTGGGAAAGAGTAAAACAAACTTTTCTTACACTGCATCTTTCCATTGATATCAGTAATGCAATCCTCATTTTCTAACCTTTTCACGTAACACTTTATACATGGTAGTCTTTATATGGAAACCCCAATATTGTGGGAATTATTTTAACATTATCAGAAGGTGTATGCACAAACCTTTGTCATCTTGTAGTACGTACACATACCTTTGTCACCTCCACATTTCTAGGGTGAAAATGCAGGCTGAGTGTTCTGTAACATCGTCAAGTGTTTAATGTAATGCTAAGATAGTCCCCAGTATTGCTATGGCTTTAAATAATGGAATAACTACATAGGTGTTAAACTTCTGCAATGAAACCGTTCTCCCTTCTGGAGACCCTTCACCACGCCGTGCTAAGCAAACTTCAGGCACTCGGACCCATTTGGTATCTGTGGAGTTAACTAAGCTAAGCTTACTTCCAGTTAGCCTCTGTCACCAGGAATGCAATTTGTGTTTACCTATATAAGGAAACCTGTTCGACCTAAAGGAGCTCGGCAGGNCGCAGCGTCGCGCCCGCCAGGGAAGGACTGTCCCCCCTCTTCTTCGGCTTCGGGAAAAGAGAAGAAAACTGTCGGGGGAAAAATGGAGAAGCAGGTATGTCAGGCGGATCCTCGCGGCTGGAGGGTGGCGGCGTCGGGGTGCGGAGAGGGTCGGAGCGAGACTTGCCCTTCCAACTGTTGTTCCCTCCTGAAGCGGCTTGTGAGCTCCGTGGGGGCTGCGGAGCAAAGCGGGCGGTGCTGCGGGAGCAGCCCGTAACTTATCTGACATTCCATGTGCTCCGAAGTCGGGTGCGCCTTCGTTTTACTGCAGAGATTCTCAAACTTTCTTAGCTCTGATGGAACATAGATGAGAGCTGAGACTGGAAATAAAGCTGAGATGCTTTGGTCAGTTGGCTGAAGGGCTACAAATCCATGGTGCTATCATCCTAGTATGTCTGGGAGAAGAAGTTCTTGACATGAGTATTGTCTGTTTTTTGTTTTTTTAACCTTAAAAATGTGCATTTTGTAAAAGATGCACTCCTTTAGCATGTCTAGGGTTTTGGTGTATTTTATTTGGATGTGTGTGAATGCAGCTAAGTCAGCATAGCTGGAATGTGTTTGTTAGAATACAGGGAGTTCCTGTAGTAATAAAGATTTTGCAGTGAGTTAAAAAATAAACTTCAGGTACTGTTATAGGAAATGTAAGCTAAACAGGTTCTACTACAATAGGGATTACCCAGTGCAAAACAAGGATTTGTATTTCTTAGGAAGTACTTGCAGAGTATGGTAACATTTTTAGAACAGGCTTCCAGTAAAATCCTCACAAAGATGGAGAAATTTTTCCCTGAAGATTTTAGTCAGGACATAATGAAAATAAAGTTGAAAACCAATTTCAAACAGATTTCTAGCTGTAAGAATACTGCTGTGCAGTCCTTCAGGACAGTTACTGTTAAGTAGCAGCATGTTCATTGTGGAACTTTATTTAAGTTTTCTGCCATTATGGTGTAAAGCATATGAATGGAAAAATATTTTCAGTTGATCTCTTGGAGTACCTTCTGAGGAAAAAAAGGTGCAGAGAACTAGTCAAAAACAGGTGGAGTGCATTTTCAGAATGATTTTGGTTTCTCTAACATTAGAGACTGATAGACGTATGATTACTTTCCTCTTATTTTCATGGTTATTCATATTTATGTGTGCACAGGCATGTGAATGCACTAATAATTGGATATTTAGCTACATCTTTCCTAGCAGTCAAAGTGGGAAAGTGAAATGCCTAGGAGGTTAGAAGCTTACAATGAAGATGATTATTATTTAAAAACCCTCTTCCTTCTAAATAGCTGTAACTTCAATGAATTAATGTCTCCCTTAGATTAGTAATATAATATTACCTGGTTAAAATTAATTCAGAATAAGGAAAGAATTAAAAGCCTCTTGTGTTCAATGCAGATTCTCATTCATTTCTGTGTAAGATTTTTCTTAACTCCTGACTTTGAGTGTTGAATGAGGTTTTAATGGGAATGACACAGGATAGCTATAGTAATTTCAATAGAGAATTTTATAGGAGCTTCAACACCACAAAGTACATAGCAAGTTCCTAAATACCTATTTCAGGGCTGAAGCTAATGGGTTTGTTGTCATGAATCATCTTTGGTTGTGGTGGAAGTCACCACGGCAAAGAAAGCAGGGCTGGTGGACCAGAGCCATAAATTTCACTTGTACTTCTCTTCCTGGTGGCTTTGTGAAATACCTTTATTATTTTGAATTGAAAACGAGCACAGAGAAAGGACTTTTAGCAGGGCTGTTAGTAATCAAAGTGTGAATTTAAAGGGCAAGAGAAGACTTCAGGGAAACATGCCCTTAAATCACCTTTTTCAAGTCTCTGCAGTAAATTGCATTGCCCCCATCAGTTTGTCTGGCTATGTTGCAATCGTTAATGGTCTTTTGATTTCCCGGTGCGAAGCAAGGTAGAAACGCGGTGCAAAGTCTCTGCAGTGTATTCTGGGTTGCCACGAGCTTGCTGTGTCCCAGGATCTGAGCAGCCATCTGTGTGGCCATGCTAGTGCAGGGCTGGCCCAGGCTGCAGCCTGCCTGCCCCTTGGTGAGCTTTGTGGGTGTGACCCTTTCAAGGGACACAAGGGGAGGAGTTGGTTCTCATCCCTTACAGACACGGCGCCTGCCTCTGCCACCCACAGGAGATGTGTAATGATGTGGCTTCAGAGCTTGCAGCATCACAGTGGGACCTGCCTAAAACCAGGGTCTGCCCCGAGGTTTTACCTCAGCTTGGTGCTGTGCCTGTGGTGTTGCACAAGTTTCCATTAACCTGGATGAAGGAAAACCAAGGAGAACTGATGGCTGGGAGATATATCCCAGGGAAGTTTTATCCTTGTTTATGGTGAGAAAAGAATTGCAAAGTAAATAAAATGATTTAAAATATGTGATAGACCCTGTGCTATATCTGAAATCACAAGAAAATCCAGCAGCTATGACTGATGACCATTCTCTGGCCTGAGGTCCTGCAAATCAGCCTGCTATCCTAGGCATGGGTCTCTAACTCACGTTAATAGGGGATGAGCTAAAGGCATTCTGACCCGGCTTAAAGTTTTTTTTATTATTATTATTCATTCAAGGATTCCTTTGTATCAGTTTTAACGGCAGAACTGTGTTCAGAGCGCAGTAATGACGTTGTGTTGGACTGTATATTTTGAGGATGAATGTGTCTAACCCAGGCGAAGGCAATGAGCACAAGTGTGTGCATATGCCTGTGGTGCCAGCTTTAGTTGTGTAACTGAGACAAGACTGAAGGAAAGCAGAAATACTTGGACTTGATAGTATTGATAATGAACCAAAATTATCTTCTGCCTTCCTGTTGTGTTACTGATGGGTTAATTCGTGAGAACTGTTGTTCATTTGTCACTCTTAAATCAGTAAGTGCTTTATGTATTTAGCATATAGTATCATAAATTTTTTGGTTAGAAATGAAAGAACATACCAAATGCCTTCAATGTTTTTCCACATTTAGTAACCTGCTCGTCCTAAAAAATTTGGGGCACCTTTTTTTGTGGGCTTCTTGACTTGCGTCCATCGCCTCATTTTTGCTTTCATTTTCAGATTTGCATATAATTTGAAGCTGAGTGCTCTTACACATTGGCAGGAGGCAGTTGGGTACATCATGTTTCTTCTTCTTGGTATCTTTACACTTATTCAATTTAAAAAGAAAAAAAAAAAAGACTAACCTTTCAAAGGTGTAACTGGAGAGCTTGAAATAATAAAAGAACATGCTGTACTAGTTGCATGCTCCCTTTATGATTTTCTTAAAGGCTTTACCATTCCGTTGTGCTATCATTTTGTAGTGTAAGCATTTTATATGGCATGTGTGATTTCATTGCCCTTAAGTGACCTTAGTAAATTCCTTATTTCCCCTGAAGCACATACCTAATTGAAAATTGCCATCTGCAGTTGAAGAGCTCTAAGCAAGAGCTCTAAGAATAACTCAAGGTGGAAATGGGTGTCCAGAGAGCAAGGCAAAATCACTTTTTCTGTAGAATTCACTGTATTGCATGAAGTAAAATACTGCTTTGAAGATGAATGATAAGGAATTATAGGAAGGGCGTCTTTATCTGTCTGCCCAGTTCGTCTGCCTAGTGCTGCTCTCCTGAGATCGTGTGATCCACAAAAAGTACGTGTTGCCTAATTTTTTTTAACCTTTTTTAAAACTTGCCTCTCTTCTTTCAGCCTTGGGTAAATGTATTTGGAGTTTAAAGTTAAAAATATAATTCCAAACCTAAGCTGGGCTTTCTAGCCCAGCTGTCCTCATACCACAGTGCCTGGCTTGGCTCTGCTGTGCCACTTTCAGGATACAGTTAAGATGATTGCTGTCTGCGACCACAACCTAAAAATGAGATGACGTGTTCCCCATGAGAAACCTCTGGCCCAGCATTGCATTCATTACAGCTCCTGTGAGCATAAGTGCTTAAGAGTCATGAAAATGAAGGAGGCAAAAAGCTGGACAGTGTGAGGCTGAGGAATGGCTTAAGAAGGCTCTTTCTTAGATGACAGAACGTTAAATTGTGCCCTGGATTAGAAGTCTGTGACATCTGTATATTTGTTCACTATTGTGTAATGTAATTGTTTAGGACAGGAAAAATGCAAGTATTTTAATTAAAAAGCGTTGGGAAATGTAAAGCATGAAACGTCTGTGATAAAGATGTGAAATTTTTATGCGATCTTCCTGTGTGTTTATTCATTCCAAAAAGTTCAGAAAACTACTGGGCTGAAAATTAAGCCTCCACAAATTCTCTCGTCCTGTGTTATCTCACGAGTAGTCTTATTTATGAAAGCTCATCCTTCGAATGTATTTTTTTTCTGTGTTAATTCCAAGTTATGTTTCAAAACCATTCATCAGGGTTAGAGCTTTGGAATACACACTACTTTGAGACTCATAAGGGGAAGATATTAAAAATATGTGACATGTGTTAGGGTCTGAGTTTACCAGCTGCTTAGGATGTATTTCCCTGCTGTTTTCATGGTTTTTTTTCTTTCATTAAAAATATTAACATTAAATCTAGGTTTTGATGGTGTAGCAAGTAATCAAGGGAAGACAAACATTTCATTGCAAATTTTGTGTGGTTCCATATTTTAATTTTTTTTTCAGGTTAAATATATTTTATGTTCAGCAAGATATCTAGAAATATACTTGAGTCTAAAAGTATGTGCAAAAGCAGATGCATGTTTCCTGATCTATCTATATCTAAAATTGTAACACATGTTTAATTTCATATGCGTCTAAAATCTTAAGTTACTATTTTCATGCGATTGTGTGCCCAGAGACTGGAATAACTGGTACTTGCTTTTAGTCAAATCAGTTAATACTCAGGATTTTCCTTGAACAAATTGAGATCTTCCGTTTACGCTTTCATTAGGGGGTAGAAGTTAAGTTGGGCTCTCTTTTCTTTAGTAGTTTTGCTCAATGGTGGTTTTGTATTGGTCCTCTGAAAGTTGGCTTTAGGGAGATGGCATACAAAAAAAAGGCAGTTGCTTTCATCAGATATTGTTATACTAAGTTCGGCTTCATTTAGCATTCATGATGTTCACATTCAGTGGTATGAACCAAAGGCCATTTTTGACCCCTTGTGCACAGTTCCAGTCACTGCAATGGGTTGAGAGCGCTCTGCTTGGTGACGCACTGGATTGCAGAGTGCTCGGGGTATCAGTTTGAAAGTGTCATGACTTGTCTGCTGTGCTCCTCCAGGAATGCATGTGCTCCTGCTGCTGCTGAGTTTCTAACACTTCTGTTTTGTAGCTGCCTAGCCTGGAAAATTCCATATAAAACCTCAGATCTGGCCTCCTGAACTGGATTTTTTGGGACAAATTTGATTTCGCTATGTATGAAACAAAATTAATGTTCCTGCTGAGTTAATTCTGTAAAATGAGTAGTTGTTTTACTATACTGTTAGCATCTTAGTTGTCTCCTTCATGGGAAATTCCACCCAATTTTAGCTGAGGAGTTTAGGCATTAGCAGTTAATTATGAATTCTTACCTTAAGTACAGCAATGTACCCAGGGTGGTTTGGGACATCCTATGGGTTGTGGGTTCAAAGTTACGTAGCTGTGCTTAACACTCCAGTGGGAAATTCTGGCTATGTTGCATTTTGCCTTTGATATGTTGCCATGCCACCACCGTTAATGCAGGCTTAGACTGCAAACATCTGTTTGCTTTTATTGCACATGTGTTGCTTAAGATGTTCATTTCTTACATGATGTGAATCACTGGACTCAATGAGGATGGATGATTTGTTTAATAAATAAGCTGTAAGTTGTGTCAATAAAGTGGATGTCCTGAAGAATGATATATATGATACGTACAGAAGAGAAAACTGACAAGTCCACATCTGGACTTGCAAGTATTTCATATTTTAGTGGGTTTTTAATGGTTTGGAGGGAGTCACATAAATGTCAATACAGAAGGAAAGATTGCATGCATCCATATATCAGACAAAAATGATGGGAACAGAGAAATGCACCTGATGGTAGAAAACAAAGTGATGAAAACTCTGTGTCCTTCATTCTAGAATCTCACCATATTTATGGCATACACTTGTAAGAAGAAACATGCATTTTGATATCATAACATATGCTCTAGAGTGCTCTCTTTAATGAAAAGGGTACCTGGATTTGGAAATAAGTTTAGGTGTTGATCTCAGCAATTTTCCAGCAACACCTCAAAGGTACATTGATGTTTCAGAGACCTGCCATGTTGGTTCTAGCGTGTACCATTCCACATTGCTGGAATGCACAACAAGATTGCTTTGGTTTGGATTAATGCAAGTGAGTGAAATGACTTACAGTTGTTAGCTTGTGTTTTAATTTTGGAAGTTAAGCTAATGTGCCTTGAAGGTTTAATTCACATGTTTCTGTCCAATTTGGACATTTTCTCTGTCACATGAGAACTAAAGTAACAAAACACAGGGAGAAAATGGAAGATTACAGTTGAGCAGAACCATCAGTTGGAAGGCCTTTATTCACCCACAGACGTTTTAAAGTTGGTATGCAGAATTGCTATAATATGATAAAAATTAAAACAAAAAGCTCTCTAGAAAGGGCTTGCAAAACCAAAAAGTTTAATTGGTGGAGTCAGTGTCATCCGCCAAGTTTCCAGTACAACACCCAGGCTGAGGGAGGTAGAACTAAATTTGAAAGTCACTAGCTGGCAAGCTGGTCTGAAATGAAGAAGATATAATGGAATCAAAAGAAGCATGAGTTGCTATAGTTGGAGAAGAAAATATAACTTATTTATAGAAAATGGGGAATATTTCAGTCAGCAGGAGTATCTGTGGGCTACCGCAAATTAGAAAATGAATGCAAGTCGCTGATGAGGCAAAATGCTGAAATGTGAAAGCCATTTTGGGAGTCATTACTGAAGGTACTATAAACAAGAGGATGAGAGGTAACCATTTTGCCCTGTTCTGTTGTGATAAATGCCATCCTGAATTGTTCACCCAGTTTTTATATGTGATGCTTTAAGAAATATACAAACAAACTGGAGAAAGACTAACGGAAAGCAAACCCTGAATTGTGCTAAGAAAATGTGACATGGATTGCAGGAACTCAGTGTGTTTTACTGAAAATCTGGATTGCCAGTGTCTCCTGTACGAGCATCTTATGAACTAATATTCTGTCCATCTGCCTGCACCCAGAGGTCCAAGGAGGAGCTGAGCTTTTCCTGCTGCCCACTGCTGCCTTCATATGAGAACAAAAGCTGAACATGCCCAGTTGCAGCAGCCACCCCCAAATCTGGCAGATTGATTTTCCTGCCAAAGTGCTACTTGCATGAGCTCAGATTAGTGAATTGCTGTCTAGAAAAGAGAATAAATGACACAGACATAGTTATAAACATGACAGCAATTAATTGTTCTTCATCTCTTGAGTATGGAACAGAAGGCAATTTGCAGTAATGGTGGGTTTCATTAGATTCTAGGAAGAACTCTACAGCTGGTATTTAGGCACTGTGATGGGTTACCCAAAGAAGCTGCCAGGTTAATCTTTGGAGATTTTTCAGACTGAACAAAGTATTTGTTGTGGAGGATCTAAGTGTAGTTGATCCTTGCGGTGAGCAGGGACTGGCTCCACAAAGACCTTTTCAGACTTTACAACTGTAGTTGCTTGCTGGGACTCCAAAGTCTTGCTGTGTCCCTAGCGAGAAATCTGGAAATGTTCTCCAATTTTGGACCCCAGCATGTCTCATGCCCTTGTCCCAACACTGTAGCAGTGCTTAAGCAGGTCCTGCATTTTCCTTTTATGTCTACTTTATGCCTCCAGTTGCCATACTCTAAGCAGGTGTTAGTAGATCAGCAGTGAGATTGGTGTCTCACAGGTGCCCTTACCTGTAAAGAAGAGCCGGTTCAGCCTCAGACTGGGATCCATGGCTACCCTCTTTACTGATTCCAATACCATAGACTCATTGCTTTAGAGTTTGGGAACTCTGAATGACTATGTTAATCTAGCTTCTACCCAGTTTTTAGTCTCAAGATTTATTGCCAAGAGTCCCATTTTAACATTAGCATTTAGTAACAAAAAATACAGAAGTTACATGAATGGATACAAAACCTAACAAAATCGTGGTAAAAGTGCGGATAGTTACACATGTGAAACCACTGCCATTTACTCTACAAAATACATTCCTTTTTCTCTTTACTGCGTAGATCATGTGATGTAGCCATGAAAACTGGAACAGCACAATCTCTGCAGATGTAAAGTAAGCAAGAACATAACTACTGTAAATAAATGTGAGGATTGTGTTAGTGGAGGAGAGGAGGCTGATCTTCTAAGCACTGAATCTAAGCAGGAGGTAGATTGGATGGTTACACGACAAGGTTCTCCTTGGAGAACATGTTTGGTTTGTTGTGTAAAATGTGTTATTGATGTGCTACGGGCAGCAAATGAGTCCATCTCCCCCGTTAGTGTGGCAGTGCTGAGTCATTGATTACAGGCGATCGATGCTGCACACTGCAGTGCTATATCCATTAAGCTCCCTGTGAGAATACGAGGCATAGCATTCAATCAATAAGGTCCCCGATTAAAGGCAATGATCCAGGGAAAGGAGAATGCAAAAATAGAAAAATGGGTAAATGGAAGTGAGATTAATTTCTTCTACTTGATACTTCCCATAACCTCATTCTCTTGACTCAGCATTTCTGAGGTTAGCTCTTTTGTGAGTTCACGATTCATGAGATTTGTTTACTAAATGAATTCCTTAATGATGGTTAAGTTAATAGTTAGTGTCTAATTCATGAAGTGGCAAATGCGGAACTGTTGACCTTCCTAAAACTAGAAAATTAGGTCATATTGTAATTTCAAAATATAGGTGAATATTTTTATCAGCAGTAAACCTTTTTTACTATCACAGGCATCCACTTGAATCTGTTCACTTGTCTTTGAATATTTTGTTCTGGTTTGGAGGAGTCTGAAAAGGTGTTACAGCAGAGATATCTGTTCACAGAACAACCTGTTTTCTACCACACTATTCAAAGACATCTCTCAGTGGCAGAGCCTGAATATGCTTCACTCCTCCTTTCATAGCTGGGGCTGTTCTTCAGAACTCTTTTTCAGGTCAGTATTTAGCCAGAGTGGCGAGACAGCCGCTGTGAATTTCACAGCTCTCTGGGCAAAGATGGTATGGTTGGCTGGGGACTCCGTCTTGCAAAAGGGATGCCATAATGCATTCTGCTCATTCCTGTTGGAAATTTACTGTCTTCCACAGT
The DNA here is from genome assembly GCA_013398855.1 of Mohoua ochrocephala. Lineage (NCBI taxonomy): Eukaryota > Metazoa > Chordata > Aves > Passeriformes > Acanthizidae > Mohoua > Mohoua ochrocephala. The sequence continues at coordinate 279,782 of VZTA01010276.1, forward strand.
GGTTTCTATCTTAACTCAATCCTTATTCTGAGCACAGAGGAAAGGAACGTTGTCTCAGGCAGCCAGTGTGTAACTGTTAGAAAAAATACTTGGTTTGTGATGGCAATAATTACTACAACAGTTAATTACTGTATTTTGGGGACAGAAGCATATGATTTCATATCATAGGCAACATCACTACACGACTCTCTTCCTGAGGTTTAGAAGTTTTGCATCTAAAAATAATTTGCAAAAATTAAATTGAACCAGGCTACTAAAATATTCAGTAATTTTAGGTAACTGTATAGCCATAAGCCCATTCCAACCTAGCTTTTTACATATTGCCTAGAGGAAAATACTCTTTAAAATATTTGGACAGACTACACCTAAAGCTAAAATTTGTTTGAAAGATGACATCGTTCTGAGCAAGGTTCAACATTTCTTCTAGATCAGGACTGGGTCAGTGATTTTTCCTGGTTTTATATTCTGAAAAAAAAAATCTCCTGAACAATAATGTGCAAATATGGAACTACTATTCAACAAAAAACATTCTGTACTTTCTATATAACTGTGTCTCAGCATTTTTCCTCCACTGAAATAATTTAACTCTAGCTTGAGAAAGTTGTAGGTTTTGCTTGACTTCAAGATGTGTGAAGTGCAATGTTAAGCTTTGACTGCTGTGCCTGTTGTAATCATTACCCCAGACCAAGACCTACAACATCCCCATTATAGGGGGTGATGGGCTGCCCTCTTCTGATATTGAGAAACTTCATTAACTTTCTTTAGTGCTAGTGTATAGTTTCATTTGCTTGGGATTTTTTTTCAAGGGTGGTTGACAGTTCCTATTCTCCTAAGAGCTGGACAAAGTACATTGATTTATAAGCACAAGAAGAGTGCTTTAGGTTTTATCTACCTTTTTCTTACTAACTTGCCCAGGAAATGCAAGATGTGTGCTGGAGACCTTCCCCTCTCCTAAAGAGGCAGTGCTATGGTGACAAGGTGACATAGCTGTGTGAATAAAAACTTATTCCCTCCTAGAGTGCCTGTGTCATTGGAAGAAAGATGTCACAAAAATCTGGACTTTGTGGTCTTCTGGGGAGAGCGGTCACCAAAGGTAGGAGGTACCCTGGCTTGTGGGCCTAACTAATGTCACTCATATATTTTACATTATGAAGATGACCCAAAAAATCAAGGAATTTTTCTGCCCTCATGGAGGCTGCAACTGTGACAGATGGAAAACTAAGACTAAATCAAAAAAGGCTTTCAATAGCCTTAAAAGCTCCATGTGAAGGTAGGTGCCTCTATGGGCTTCTGGCACTCTCATTAACTTGGGCCTCTTGAATTATGAGTAGGTGGAGATAGCAACTAGGTACTGAGATGTTTGTAGAGCATAGAACCTGATTTGCGTTTGTCTTGGATTTTTAAAAAACAAAGTCTGTCCAAATTAATCAGTCTTTCACTGTAATTGTTTGGTGCAGATTCTGGAGAAGTCAGTGTTGTTTACACCCGGGTCCTAGGCTTCAAGTTTAAGCCACTGTCTATTTTTCAGTAGAGAGTGAATGGGGATGTATCTGTTGAGCAGGGTGCTGGGAAGGTGGCAGTGTTACACATTCCCTTCTAGGAGAGACTGTTCCCAAGGCCTGTGGTTCTGTGCCCATGAACTCATATGGTCTAATTCCCTTGGAGGATTCTTTCTGGTGATACACCATCTGCAGCTAAGGATTCCTTTCTCAGAATGATCAGCATTTTCAAAGCAGTAATGTTAGTCTGCCTGCAATTCCTAGGGGAAAAAGGGGTAGCTTATGAACTACAGGGAGCAGAGAGCCCTGTGTTCATGGGACCACAAGGCTGTGAACACATAAATTAATAGAATAGTCCATGTAAGGTGAGACTGACCTTGTTTTCAAAACTTGCAAGTGAGTAATGAAATCTCTCTGTATTATCAAAATTCATCAACAGTAACAAATACATGTAAGAGCTGAGGGCAGTTTTTCTGTTGTTTCCTATATTCACTTTTTATCACCTGCCACTGTTTTCTCATGCTCTCAGATGGGTAGAACTCTTTTCTCATGTACGGTGGTAACCACTGTAGATTATGTTGAACATTTACAACTGAAGCATGACTTTTCTGTTCTCAATTGCACTGGTTTAATTTGTCTTTTAAGTTTCTGTGAAACTGCAGGGAGAAAGGGGCTTTTAAGACACTATAAAAAGTGAAAGGATCTTGCCTTTTTCTGTCATGACTTGTTAGAAGCCCTCACTTGGTTTTGGACAAAGGATTCCAGACAGTTGGCTTCTCTCCAAAGTAACTTCCAACTTTATTCTTAAAGGAAGAGATCCCAGGTGCAGGAGACCGAAGTAATAGGGGATTTAATATTAAGACTGTAATTTTTTTTAATTCTATATCGTGTTTCTTTTTTCTGCCTGATGTAAGATAGGTGTAATTCCAATCTGATTTACAATTGCAATGGTAAGTACACTTTCCTTTTGACTCTTTGGGTGAAAAATACTGCTGTGCCGAACCCCGCTGTTCGTGTGTCTTATAGAATATAAGGACATTAGTTCTTCTGCCCTTCCACAAAAGAGATAAAACATCTTTCTGTTTCAATAGAGATTCTTCACCATATATGTTGTTCTAGAATTAAGATGCAAGCTAATAAACTGAAACAATGGGAACAAGACTTCCTTTTTCAGTATGGTGTTGCTTTTGCAGTGCACTGTTTATCTGCTATAAAGAAAGGTGCTTATAAGGAATACAACTGTCCGAAAAGATTTCTAAGGCACAAAAGAGCAATTGTTTACAGTGTTTCATCCCAGCATGTATCAAAGAGGATATTGAATGAGTATTTTAGAGGCACTCAAACTGCACTGATCAGCACACAGAAATTAATATATGGTGTGTGACAATTATTGGGAGAGATCTGTATCCAATTATAAATTCCTCTTGGGTTTATGACTAACATTTATGGAGTAGTCTCCCAAGGGAAGTGGTGAAGCACTGTGTACTCAACCATTGGCAAATGAGGTCTGCAAAGCGTTTGAAGGCTCTTCAGAAAGCAGATCTGAGAGGACCAGTGGTGTGGATGTGACGACACGGTGGAGTTCCCATGTCTCAATTCTGACCTGCATTTTGGCAGTTGTGCTGATGCAGAAGCACCAGGGTGTGCCAAATTTACAGCATTCAGAGTAAACGAACTACTTCCTCCAACTCTGCTATTAGAGACTTTTCAGATTGGAGGTGTTTTTGCTGTGCTTAATTTGGAAGTACGTATGCATTTGAGATTCAGGGGAATTGTGTGACAGTTTAACCAAGGATGGAATCACTATTCAAAGCACAAGAAATAACAAACTCTGAAACAGCAAACGTCCCACCAATTACATGACTGGCCTCTGTTATGAGAAAGAGAAAAAAAAGGAGATAGCCCTGCTGCCTCTGTTGCATGGAGTGACATTAGAACCCACTGTGGGCTTTGTAGCTTGCCTGTAAAGAACATCTCAGCCACTTACTCAGAAATATGGCAAATAGCCATATTCCATATTTGCTGAAACTCCTGTGAGTTATTTAGATATTTCTGGCTCATGTTGTTTTATTAATTTTTCATCTACCATTTTTGATTGAAAGCATGAATTGGTCAAAATATTTTCTTTGAAAGATTGATTAATTTTTACTACACTGCTATTTTAAAAAGGCTCTTCAGTCTTAAAAAGACCCATGAAAAGGGAGGGTGTGGAGGAGAAACAGAGAAGCTGGCTTCAAAAGTGCATATGAATTTGCTCTGACACAGGCTCTCAGAGTCATCTCGAGTTATGGACAATATGACATTTTAACCCTAAATCTGTCATGTCTTGAATAAGTGACCGGTCCCTGGCTGCTTTGAGTTGCTCTCAGTAGCTTCTAATGTTATATTTTGCATAATAATCTTATTTTTTTCAGAAGGACTCAGAGCAAACATCTCAAGTGAGTTTTGTAAGTATTTTATGAGAGTCTGAAGTGAGTGAGTCTTCCTTTCTGTTGTCTTTCTCTGCTTCAGACCACTCTAAATTTACCTAGGTGTGTAATGAGGCATTTCTGAAAGGAAAACTTTCTTGTCTAGTTTTAACTTTGTCAGTATAAAGTATTTTGTCTAAAGAGTAATTTTTCCTGTGCCTCCTTTCTTTCCAGTAACTTTTAAAAAACCCCCAGTCCGTTGGAATTATGGCATGATGAAGCAGGCAAATGTGGTCCTATAAGGCAAATAGTTCTGCAGCAACTACTCTATAAGGGAAGTTGAAGGGACCTTGTTTTATGTCAGACTGGTACCACTGGCAGCTTCTTATACAATGCTGTTATGTTATGTTCCTGGAACAAGTTCAAATGGCTTTTAATGTGGGGGCCCTCAAGCATGGGAACTACCAGCTTTACTCTTTATGATCTACCACTCAAAAGTGACTGGATTTATAACAGGGCACCAATGTCTCTTTTGAGGCCTTTCTTTTGAGTAGGATGGCTATCCTGATTTATCCACAGCTTCGTCAGCCTGTCTCCTTGTCTGGGGCCCTGAGCCCATTTGTCCTCACTTTTGCAGATGTTGTTTTTGCTCAGGCTGTGATTCCCTTTTTCAAGAAACTTGATCGCTCTTTGCTGAAGGCCTGTTTATTTGGTAAACTTGACCTCTGGCTAAGCAAGGCTTGTAGCCTGTTAGGAAAGAGGTTCTTTGAATGTAACAGCTTTATCTGTTGCTTTTCAGCTGTGTGCATGTGTAGTCATGCTGAGAAGAGTAGCATGTCACTCCCAGTGTAACGGAGTGCTCTGCCCACAGCGAGTGCGCCCGCACCAGCCACGTGAGCTATCTGTGACCAATTCGTGCCACTGGCTGGTTTTATAGCATTAAAGGACTTTCTCTCAGAACTAAGTGGTGCAAAGAAATTACATGTCTCGCACACAAAGTTTCAGTGTTTAACAATTAAAAAGGGTTAATGAAGTAATGGCGATTTGCGTTTATTTTGCAAAAGTACTGAAGCATGGGAAATGGGCAAAATGGAAGTAGAAGGACTCAAGTTTATTGTGAATATTACTTGCTGTGTTAGGTCATGTGGACTAGAACAGGGATCAAGGCCCTGAACTTGCAAACATTTACACACTTGCTTGACTTTACTGCATAGTGTAGTCCTGTGTGGGTTAGTAGGTCTACTCGTGGCAATAAAAGTAATCATGTAAGAAGATATTCTTAGAACTGAAGCCTCGTATTTGATTATCGATACGTCAGAAAACCAGTGAAGGGTATTGCAGAATAGCTTAGCAGACCATACTGGCAGCTAGATGATTTCGTTCATCTGAATTTTGAATAGATGGCAAGGAGCCTATACCTTGTAAACTGAAAACATCAGAGTAATATGTCCCTGTAAGTGCAGCACTGAGTAAAATATCACTGCAAGAATGCAGGAAGACTAGAACACAAAATATTTTACAGATGTTACTTTTCCCTTTTGCTCTTCCCACAGTTCTGAGATTGCTCTTCCCACAGTCCTGAGATTGACCAAAAAATGTTTTGACAATGTTAAAAGCTATTCACCTCCCTTTACCTATCACAATTTGCTAACCAGCATTTTCATGCAAGATTTGAGGTGGAGTGTTGTAAAATTATGTGCTTTTAGTCTGTACAACTCTGGACTCTGTCCAGCAGACCATTTTTATATGGCCTGGATCCTTTTCAGACAAACGGGATCTGTACCAGGGTGCAAAATTGTAGACAACTGATGCATTCTTTAAAATAACTACAAGTTGGCTCGCTGCCTTTTCTGGGAGGCTGTCAAGACTCCCCCACTGGTGCCTAGGAATGTATTTTTGAAATAGGAATTGTGGGTGCCAACAAAGTAACAAGTTTAAAGGTAAGCTTTATTTCCTGTGGCAGTCTGAGAATTTCTCTGTAACTTACTAGCCTTCTAAGTAAAATGGGTAGGGCATTTAATCCTTCTGGGTCTATGTATCAGTTATCTCAGCGAATAAATATTTTTATGATTTATAAAAGGCAAATGTATCGTGAGGGTTTTTTTCCTCTTTAGTGGTAGACCAACTTCCTAAATCTGTGATGTCATTGCCAAATTTGCTATTTAGAAATTTGTTACTTGATATGTGCAAGTTACTTCAATCCAAGCCTCCCCCAGAAATCTTCTGCTGTGGGTAGCGACTCCTGTGTACCCATCTGGGGAAAATCCTACTCCATCTCCTTTGCAAGCATTTATTAGTTGCATTATTTCTCTGCTTCTTCACATTTTTGTCCTGTATTTTTAAACCCAGAACTTCTGGATCTTCATTATTCTCTGTCCTTTATCTGGTGGGATCACCTTTAGCTCCTTCCATTAGGCATCTGTTCTTCCCCGTAGCTGTGGCAGTAGCATATGAAACATTTTATCTGTGTCCACTGTTGGATTCAGCTAAGAGACACTTCAGGCAAGAAGAAAAGTAACAGTGCTGGTGGTAGGATAGGTGAGAGAGGGCGGGATATGTCCTTTTCATTCTTTCCAAGGTAAACAGGCAGGTCTCTCTCAGCTGTGGATGAGAGGAGGGAAGGCTCATAGGCAAGGGTCTTCTACGGAAGAAGAAAATGATGAGTGACAACTGCTTTTCCCCTGACCAGTTAACAAGGGAAAATGGTTCCAGATTATCTTCCATCAACATGTCCTTTTAGACCTTAGATGGGAAATTTGGCAGGGCTCTTACTTACCTGCTTCTCCTTGAAGTAGCAGTTTGACTTACTTGATTCTCCTTGCTAGACAGCAGTACTAGAGAGCAGAGACTGAGTGAACGTCCTCCGTGTGTCAATGATGTTCAATAGGAGTAACTGTGTCTAGAAGGTGTGTCATATTTAAACTCAAGCCATTTTTAAATTCCAAACTTGCCTCAAGTGAATTGGGCGAGCACGTGTGGATTTTTGTCCTGAGGTTGGCAGGGGAAAGGTTGGAGTCTTCGGTACTGTTAGTTCTACAAATGTCCTGCACATTAGAACAGTGAATGGGCTGTGGCAGTTGCAACATCACATCCCAAAATTACATCCCAAATGGGCAGGTATATGCTTTATGAAGTTTCTCACAGCTAAGAAACGTTGTCTTGGACTGAGCCCTCTTTGAGTTCCTAGTGATATGCACTATGGCTCTAGAAAAATACACTAACTCAGGTTGCCTTTAAAAGTTTGGGAATGGTGTAATCAAAGTGAACATTTGAAGAAGTGGTTAGGTGTTTTGGTCCCTCTAAATTAATAGAGAAGGGTATAGCCTACTATAAAAAACTAAGAAACACAACAGCCCAGCTGCTTGCCAGTGTTTGTCATGCCTTAGGAGACATTCCTTTTTGTTCTCTTTCTTCTGAATATAACCCAGATTTGATGGAAGTAATTATACCTTTGCACTGGGCCTGGCTAGAATAGAATAGATTTTTCTTTTCACAGCAGCTCTGTGTTTCAGAATTTTGACTGAAACAGAACTGATAACACTCTTAATACTCCAGCTTTTGCTGAACAGTGTTTGTACAGCATCAAGGTCTCCTCTGTTTCTCACTCTGACACCCCAGCGAATAGATTGAGGGCGAGGGTTCACAACCAGATAGATGACCTGAACCAACCAAAGAGGTAGTCCATGCCATATAAAGTCATGCCTAGCAATGAAGGGGAAAATAGGGATGTATAGGGATGTATAGGGAACTAGCCATCTTTAGCTCAGGAACTGTCTAGGCACCAGTCTGGGAAGTGGTGAGTGATTGCTTTTGCATCGCTTTTGTCCTGTCTCTCTCCCCCTTTTCTTCCACTTCTTCAATTATTCATTTTTACTTGTTTAATATTTAGTGTTTTCTTGGGGTTTTTTTTCCCTTTCTTCTTCCCCCATCCAGTGAGGGTGGTGATTGAGTGAGTGAGCGTGTGACGCTTACCTGCCCACTGGTGTTAATCCATAACAACCATACTTTGCAGGACTGAGCTGCTCATCCTCAGAAGATTCTGGCAGCATCCTTGTCTTGATGCATCCAAATCTTCTGCTTTGCGTTCTTGAAAAAAATAAATGTGTGCAGATGTGAATATACGGGTTTGTGTGTGCATCAGTGAAAGAAGGAAAACAACTGCTGAAGTAGAGCCCAACTTATCACTCTTTCAGTATTAGCAGTTCTTTTCCATTCATAAGCACTTTGATAACTATCTCCAACAAAGGGCAAAACACTTTTAGAGGCTTATTTTAAGAGGAAAATGAGACATATTTATGGAACTAACTTTGGATTCCTTTAAGTCCAAAGCTGCCTCACAAGCAGGCCATCTTCCATACATTTTCATATTTTTCCTTCCACCCTTTGAATTGTTATCTGTTTGGCTTTTGGTTTTTTGTTTTTTGTTTTTTTTTTTTAAAGTAGATAGATTTTGGTTATGTCTATATTCATTAAATGACATAATTTTGCTCTGTTAAATTGTAGCAGCTTTAATGCATGAAAACTAGATAAGCAGATTCAAGAGGAATATTTTTTGCTGAGGAGTCGTCTTCGGTTTTAGCCTTTTTGCAGTGTGATTGTAAGAAAGACAACAAGGAGAGTCTCAAAGCATGTTCTTTGGAGTTGTAACATTAGCCATCTTTTGAGCACACTTTCTGAGCACTGTCAAGTCAATGATCTGTTCTAAAGCCTGAAAACCAAAGCTGACAATTCTTTTCATTGTTTACAGAATTGTAGAGGAAAGATATGCTTTACATTATGTTTGAATAAAATCTTAGAATAAATAGGGGCGTGACTTGGCCCTCAGTTCCACTGAGTAGAAAGAGAAGCTGTGCATGAACAATATAAAATACAGAATTTGAATCTTTACTTAATGAGGGAAACAAATGAAATTTCCATGCTTCTTTGGTCTTTTATGAGTTCTGTATAATAGTCATAACAGGAAGCACTGTAAGTTTCCATAGGCTGCGAGGATGACTATCAAAAAATAAAATGTAACTGAATCAATATGGAAATCCTTATTAATAAACTTGATTAATTTGATTGCTAATTTTTAATTAAACACCTCCCCCCAGCTGTAGAAAAGAGGGGTTTTATTTAAATATTTAAAAGAAAAACATAATAAGTAGTAAAAAGGATTTTCCTCCTGAAAGTAAAACCAGTATCACTTTATTTTTTAAAATACTTTTCTGTACCCCTGTGAATTACCCAGCATATTAAGCAAGCACAATGTAGGAATGTTTCTTGCAGTGTTTCAGCAGGAAATATGTAGCTTTGGTTGTATAAAATGACAGTACTCAGGAAGGTAAATGTATTGAATTACTCCATTAATAGAAAGGAGACAGTATCACAGTAGTTTTCCCCCAGGCACTGAGTTTCACAGGTGCTGTAATCATGGTGGGCTACAATGATAGTACTGTAAATGCAAAAATAACAATATGCAATTAGATGAATTTTTGTGTGAAATGTGATAAATCAAGGAGTGGAATTTGTCAGACATCAATTCCCTAACAGCAAGAATGTTTATCCAAACCATAAAACCTCACAGCTGAAATCACTATTTTTCTCATGTTTTCACTCAGTTGACAAGAGAAATATTAACAGCACAGTTCTGAGAAAGAAGCTTTTTGGTCTCTTTTTGCATTCATTAAAAAGCACTCGTTAGGTAGGCATACTTTTGGCAATATCTGTACCTTCGTTTGCGTGCTTTCTGAAAACTGTCATTTTGTGAGAGAAATGACACTGTATTGGTGCTACCTGTCATTTACCTCCCAGTTTGGAAAGGGTAGAGTTGAAAGATAATCAAGGGAACTCTTGCAAAGAATTCTGCACACTCCTCATTCTTGGTCTGTGGGAAGTGTTTCTCAGGAGAGGATGTTGGCATTAAATGAGGCATACTACCTAGGGATCACTGCATTTTCTTTGATAACGCTAGAAAACGTGTTGTTGAGAAACACATAACCGAGAAACTGTAACTCTGCAGTGATAAAAACGTTACCTTAACCATGACCTCTTATGGAAATCACAGTTTTCCTGGGAATCACACTTTCTTCTTGAATTTAAAATATCTTAATTTATTGTTTGCTGAAGAGAGGTGCTTGTTTTCAAATGCAGAAGTAAAATTACCAATGGTGCATGTACAGAAATGTGCTGTGAATGACCATCCAGCTTCCCTTGAGGAGTGATGTCTGGCCATAAGGAGGTGCCCTGGAAGCACAACAGAAGTCTGAGAGAGATGCAGCTGGGCTGTGCCAAGACAGCTTTTCCTGTCACCCAGTTCTGAGAGACCCTTCCCGCACTGACAGCACAGGCCGTGATGAGACCCTCAGCTCGGGGGCTAAAATGTACCCTTTTGGGGTACATATGAGATCAAAGTCTGAACTCTGTGAGCACTGTGCCTGTTGGGGCTTGTCTTCTTAGCACCTCTCCTGAGCTGACAGAGACCTTTCAAGGTGCAACTGCTCCCCAGCTTTCCATGTGGTATTTGCTCAGTGGGTTGCCAGCTGAACATGACCACTGGGGTAACAAAAGAGTCTGTATGCACAAATGAGCACAATGATTAATAAAAGTAATATTTTATATTTTGCAGCATTCGCATTCTTCAGAGATTGCTACATTTTTGTCACAAAGGGGCTAAAAATTTCACCTTTTTTCTTTGTTTGTTTTCCTTCTTTTTTGGACTTGGTTCCCACTGAAGAATGAATGATTAAACTGATATGGAAATTCTCCCTATCAAAACACCGACGGGGCCTCTCCAGTTTCTTTTCCTCTTTGTGGAACTCTGTGTCATTCAACTACATAGCATTATTTTTTCTTATCCTTTGAGTGCTCTGCAGATTCAGGTTCGAAGTATAGAGAATATGTTCAGAGCTTGGGGTTATATCTCCTCTTCCTTGTGACCCACTCTGGGAGCCTGGGCCATGGAGGATGAGATGCTCTAACTCTCCAGAGGCTATATGGTGCCAGGAGTGGGGAAGCAGGGTTCAGGTGCCACTAAATACAGTGCTTCTGGGTTATTTGCCCCTAGGACTACGAGGTGCAGACCAACCCCATGGTCCATCCCGTAGGTGAGTTCAGGGGAGTGAAACCCCAGGGACAAGTAGTTCACTTCCTTGGGTGATAGTCCCAGAGAGCTCATGTAGGAGCGGTTGACCTCGGGCCAAGGTTTACTAGCCTGTATGTTGCTGTTGCCTGAAGGTGGTTGGGTTTACTGGAATGCAATAAAAATGCTTGAACATAAAAGGTAGGTAAAGTAACATGGTTAATATGTGAACTGTTAACCAGAGTCAGACAACAAATGTCTGTGGTGGGTGCAGGACTCTCCTGCCAGCGTCTGCAATGGAAATCAAGTTTCCATTCAATGTGGCTCTGAGTGACAGCCAGGATACAGAAGGAAAACAAACAGTAACTATTATCTTCCTTCTGAAGCAGCTCCAAAGTGAATATAAACACTGATTGTTTAGAGACCATCAATTAAGCTAAGAAGTATTTAGAGCAGGTGCAGGAGAGATAATGAATGAAAAGTGAACTTTATAGTCTTGTGTATTTAAAACAGTTTGGCTTTTTGATGTTGTATTTACTGGGAAGAGTATTGACTTGATAGTTGGAGCCTAGAACTCCTTCATGAACGGTTTTTAGTTTGATAAACACACATCAAGAGGAAAGGCCTAAATGATGGGAACTTTAAAGCTGGGGATGTTTTATTTTTCACTACAGTAATATTGAAAGAGCGTTTGAACTTACGGATAGAGGTTTATGGTCTTGTTAACCCCTGATTTATTAAGGTAGAGTTAGGCAACCTTTCATATTCTGAACTCCCCAATAGTGTCTGGAGGAATTTCTGAGAACAGGGCTTTCTCCTATAAGTCACTTTGTATGATGTGGTTCCTGGGAATTTGAAAGCCATTTCAGATAAAGGGTAAGAGAAAAGGAAACATTCATTATCTTGACTTTACAGAGGAGAATCTGAGAAGTAGAGAAGCAAGGGACAGAGATTTTACAAGAAGGTACAATGTTTCAACCAAAAGAAAATTTAATTGACTTTTCATAAAAGAATTCTGCAGATGAAACAAGAAGCTGAACCCTCATCTCCCAGTAGTAATTGAGGATAAATGTGGATCAATGTAGCTTTTTCATCTCTAATCTTGAAAAAGTCTTTTATGTCCCTTCCTATAATAGGTAACAGTATGAATTTTATCTTTTTGTTTGTTTTTTAACACCTCTCGTCCTTTATTCTTTCAAGATTTAGTTGTTAATATTCTGCACTTTCACACTCTCCACAATTTGTTCTCTCAATGAAATTTAACGCACTTTACAATAGGTTTCTCAGCTTCTTTGTTTTCTGGAAAGGCAGCTTTGCTATTCAGGGATAAAGGTGGTAGTATGAAATACATCGAGTGTTAATCAGAAGTGCGGCCCTGGCTTACTGAATTACTTAGAGAAAACCATTTGATCTTCTGGCCAGCTCAGTTGTTAAATCAGTAAGCAGGACCACCATATCGTCCATCCAAGCCAACCACCCCTTGGTAAATGTGTTACCATGTTAAAACTAACTGCTGCTAGCAGAGGTGAAGCAGCCCCATAAGCAGTGAGCTTTGAGCTGCAATGGCACGCGGAGAGTGCCTGTGTTACATGACTGATACTGGGGAGAGTTCTGCAAGCCTGGGGTGGTGCACAGCAGAGGGCTGGGGGTACATTTGAGGTAGCATGTGGCACAGGCATGCCAGGGCACTGTGGTACACAGCAATGCTGAGGCAGGACTGCCTTCCAGCATCTCTTCCCTGTCCTGTACCACTCTGCATGATGGCAAGGCAGTAGCAGGGAGAGGTCTAGTGGAAATGTTGCGTGGTACAGCCTATTCCATACATCTCTTATCTTGTGAAATCTGTGTTTCATAAGGTCAGCCAATCTGCCCAGAGTGACTAGAAGGTGGCATCCTTGCCTATGGGAGGGTGGAGGTGAGACAAGGAGGCTGTGTTGGGTTTGTGAGGAAAAGCTTTGGTGGTGGATGGCTTCTGTGAGAAGCTGCTAGAAGATTCCCCCATGTCCAGCTTCCTCAAAGATGGACCTGCTGCTGGCTAAGGCTGAGCCCATCGGTGACAGTGGCAGCACCTCTGTGATAACTTATTAAGAAGGGGAACGCAGTTACTGCACAGCCAGAGAGGAGAATCTATGATAGAAACAGACCTGCACACACCAAGGTCAGTGAAGAATGAGGGGGAAAAGGTGCTTCAAGTGCCAGAACAGAGAGTCCCCTGCAGCCTGTGGTGCAGACCATGGTGAGGCAGCTGTGCCCCTGCAGCCCATGAAGATCCCTGCTGGAGCAGAATCTGCCTGCAGCCTGTGGAAGACCCCACACCAGAACAGGCACGTGCCCGACGGACGCTGTGACCCTGTGGGAACCCATATTGGAGAATATTCCTGAAGGACTGCACGCCATGGAAGGGACCCACACTGGGGCAGTTTGTAAAGAACTTCAGCCAGTGGGAAGGACCCATGCTGGGAAAGAGTGTGAGGGGTCCTCCCGCTGAGGAGGAAGGAGTGTCAGAGACGTCTGATGAACTGATTGCAGCACCCATTCCCTGCTCCCCTGTGCCTCAGGAGGGGAGGAGACAGAGAATTCACAAATGAAGTTAAGCCATGGTCAGCCTACTAATGCCAAGAAACTTGAGGTTATCATGGTTTTTTTCTCATCCCTCCATGGACAATCTCCCTGGAAAATCCCAAGAAGACACTGTCTAGTCCTGATTACTAAGGGAGAACTTTCCAATGCTGGGAAGGATTTTAAAAAAATAAATAAAAATCAACTGTTGATACCAGCAATGAAGCAAATGTTTCCAGCAGATTCATCCCATGTCTCAGTGGGGAGAACACAAATCCTTTGTAGAGGCAACCAAGTTACCAGAGAATTCCTGTGCTGAACAAGTGGGAAGGATGATGTGAGGATGAGTTTTAGGGTAAACAGGAGCTGAAGCCTCATGGACTGGTTAAATTACTTAAACATCACCTTATCTCTAAGACAGTCAGGCATGCATAAAGACGTGTGGGAACACACAGTTCTTTACCGTGGTTGAACATATGCCTTTATTAATGTAAAAAAGACAGTTCTATTTCAGTCAAGCATAATATAGTTTGCTGCTAAATTCACAGTTGCACTGAATGTATTTTACATTTGGTTTTAGTTTATCTCAAAGTGCCTTGCCATTTTTAGGCCTCAAATATTTATAAAATCTATAGAAATTTTTTCTTAGCCAACCAAATGATTCTGTGATCCTTATCTATTATATTTTTATGAAAGACATAATTTTTTTTACATTAAAACTACTTCAACTTCTTTCTGCTAAATTCTAGTTTCCTCATATATGTAAAAGGAAGAGAAAACAGGAGTGAAACATTTAGGTTTGTACTTTCAGTGTTTTATAAACAAGAGATGTGAAACCACAAAAGCAAGACCATGTTTTTGTACATGTATGTATACAAAATATATACTTGTATACATTATAATTGTATACGCAGCTTTGAGTTTACTTTTGAATGTAAATACGGATTTAATGTGCCTTGAATAAAATGTGGCATGTAAATGTACTATCGCTGCACTCGAAGGTTCTCTTTGAAATAAAGGGCTTCCTTATAATTTCTAGAAGGATGTGGCAGCCCAGGTGTGAATTACAAATCAGTCATGTATGCTGATATCATTATAAAGATCTTGTCATATGAATTTACAAAATATTCTGCTAACTATCATAAGGATATTATTCACTTTTAAAATGCCAAATTATTTTACCCTGTGCAGTTGTATTTTAAATTTTCAAACACTTAAACAATGAGGAAATGAAAGATTAAATTGTCTCAAAATTAGTCTCCTGGCATCATTGTAATTATAGGGATATTTTTAATGAATCTTCCACTGAGAAAAGTTTATTTCTCATGGTTTTTGTGTGTCTATCATACAACAGTTCAGCATTCTTTTTCTTTGTATAATTAACTTCGATTTGTATTGCCTTCTCAAGATATTTTTCTAAGTCTTGAGGATTTTGGAATATAAGCACCATTGTAATTTGTGTAATCTAATAAAAATGCAGGAATCCTTTCTTTTTTTTCTTTTTTTAAACCTCTCTTCTCTTTCTCTTTGTTTTTTAACCAGCTGCAGTTAAAAATAACTGCTTAATTGTAATTTGCCCCCTACAAATCTCCTTCCAGCTATGACATGGTTTGGGTTTGAAAAGCCATGTAAAGACTTTTCATTACCATTCCATCCCCAGAACTTGTATTTATAGAAGAAACACTTTTTTCCTGATGTAGAGTCACAGTGCACGGTGGAGCTTGCAAGAGCCCCTAGCAGAAGCAACCCATGGCAGAGTGCTGTGTGCTATTACTTCCTCATGGGAGGGCTGGTTTTGGGGGAGAGGAGAGCAACGCTGAAGCTTAATTATTTTTCCCCCACCTTTGTGTAGGTGGCTGGCACATGCCCCTTTTGGAATATGTCACCAGCTTGTGTCGGTGTGCTTTCATTTGGCACCCAGCTGTAGTGCACCCTGGAAGAAGGGAATGCAGCCTCAGCCACCCGGTTTTGCTGCCATTACCTGTATATGCAGCGTGATTATTCAAAAATGCTAAACTTAGAGAAGACGCTTTTGCCAGGAATCATCTATTGGTTGAAAATGTCCTGGTGTGCTTGTGGCTTGACACAGCTCCGGTGAGGACTTTTCGTTTTCCCCTGTCTGGATGCTCAGGTCACACAAGGAGGCTCCTCCGTTAGGTGGCACTGCGTGTTTCAGCGGCGCCTTTCGTCACTCCCCCTGCGTAGAACGGAAAGTAATTAACTTTTAGGAGGTGTGTTTGTTATAAAAAGCAGTCTTTCCATGTGGACATGAGTTCTTTGCCCTTATCAGACTGAGGAAAACTGTCTTGCTCTCTTTCGTATTTTTTTTCTTTTTTCTTCCCCC